>BOSO01014624.1:0-20416 GCA_018403395.1 Gorsachius goisagi | reverse complement strand
GAAAATTAACTCTGTCCCAGCCAAAACCAGGACAGAAACAGACTTTATACCGGTAAAAGGCACAATACAGAAGCCAGCAAAATCAGACAGTATGTCTGACCCACAAAGCTGTACTGTTGTAACTCTTCTAAACTAACTTCCTTCCACAAACAACTTTCTCCCTGCTGAGCATTTTTGGAACCAGCTACATATTATTTCTCCCTAAATGAGCAGCTGACGGCCCCTACATGACCCGTGCTGTGATTACAAGGACTTTCCCTGAGCTTTGGTTCCAGATAAAGTAACTCACGCACCAGAATTTTTCTGCAGAAGTGGAATGGCTGCTGATGCATTCAAAAAAATTGAAATAAAATTCTGAATTCAGCTCTTTTTGAGACATCACCGTTGTTCAGAGGAAGAGCCAACAAAGGGACCACATAAGCAAGAATAAGCTGTGGCAAAACTTATTAAATACGACTGTTTGGTAAAATGCCATCGTGCTGATAAGGGCATTTTGGACGACACTGCTGCCGAATCCAGTTCATGCATGGTGCCTTCAGTCCACTCTGTTTTATGTCAGAGACAAACTTTCAAGACTCTTCGCTAGCTTTCTGCGGCCGTGGCAGAGTGTTTGTCACACCCACACTGCCCCTGCGGTTGCTCAGCATGCATTTACACGGCCACCGAGTCACCACCTGTCAATAGCCCAGCATTGATTTGATTTGCAGGATCTCATGTTTCTCTGCAAGTCACCCAAACAGACCCAACAGAGTCATTCGGACTTGAAATAACCCATGTTGCAACTGGATGCGCCTGCAACAGTTGCCAATGAGTTGCTATAACCATTGAACAAGTCATTCTTAAGGCACCAACTTTACAGTTTATTTTATTAACCCGCATAGTTTGAAGCCTTGGCATTTTTGTGCATCATGCAAACATGGTCTGGACTTTTACCTAACATAAGCAGAGAAGGCAACTTAGTCAGGAGGAGGCTGACAAGACAGGTCCATGAAAGGAACAGGGTGATGTTCCTGATTAGGAATCCTCCTTTACAGGAGGCGCAGAGACCTCATAAGTGGATAACTAAGGGCTAATCTCTGATACTAGGATCACTGTGATCAAGATGCACCATAGAGTCTAAATTTTAGGCAGCAAAGTTTATCAGTTTTCATGACACTTCCCTAAAAGAGGATTCTCACTGCTTCAGCTTTCCTGTCCACCAGCAATATGCCTGTGTGCACTTTACACTGGATTATTTAGCCAAATACAGGAACTCTCAAAATGATGGAGCAGTAGGATGTAAATGGGACTGATCTTGATAATATCACATATTTCATTGTCCTACTGAAAAGATAAATTCAACGTGTGACTTGCACAGGTCCTCCCGTGTCCAACAAGACTATTTTCATGTACTCGGTGACAAGCACAACTGAGCTATGATGGAAGAAGCCAATTCTGGGAAGAACAGTGGAGATCAATCAGCAGGTATTCTTCAACGGACATGTTCTCTGCTGAAAGGTGCAAGCCCACTCAAAATCCCTGCAACTATTGAGAAATGCAAGCCAGAGGCCAGCTGATTAGATTGGGGTTCTACATCTTAGATTTCAAGCCACCAGTATTTAAAACCAAGTTTTAAAGGGAAACAAAAAACTGACCTATTAGGCAGCAATCGCATGGCAATGGACATTAGTACTGCTGTAGAGCTGGATTGTGCTCTGCCGGCTCCCACAGGACACTCATCAGATGAGCTTAGAAGCTGCAGGTACCTGCTTCAGCTGTGGGCCAGGCACCTCCATCAGATCTGCACTCCAGACTGGGAACAGGAGGCTGCATCCCAGGGTTTGACCCAATAAGGGTAACACTTGCCACCCCTGCAGAATTTTCCCCTTTAAATCAATGAGGAACTTCCACCGGCATTAAAGGATTCTTGAATGAGTGCCAAAGCTGTCATCTTCATTTTCTTGCATCTGCCTCTGTGGTAGGAAAGGACCCAGCAGCAGCGTTCGCCATGAGTCCAATTTACCAGGCACAATAAGAATGCACCTAAGAGCAACAGAGCTTGTCCAGCAAGTGCTGGACTTCTAAAGGGCTCCTCTACACCAGAAATGTTGTTCATAACTACGCTGGTCGTCCAACTACTTGCATGATTTTTAGGAAACAGCAGTATCAAAAACATTTGATTTTTGAATATCTTAAAGGAAAATGGCAATAGCAAAAAAGAAATATTCTAATACAGAGACAGTGTAGGAAATATCACAAGAAAAAATCACTGGAAATCAAGAAGTAAACCCTAACCTCTCAGCATGCTTTTTTCTGAAAGTATATCACCATACATTCATTATTTTCCTATGTATCACATTCCTCTACCTCAGCAAACTGGAGCTTTGCTGATATTTCATTATTCCTGTGAACACAGCTACTGCTGTATAAATAACAATAATACTGTTTCTCAAGGACAAATAAATGTATTTTGATCATATCTAAGGTGGGGGGAATCTTTGGTCTGAGATAAAGCAGAGAAAATAGCATAACAGAAAGGTGCATAATCAGCTAATATATGAGCAAATGGAAAAGGTTTTATTACAGAAATGGTTTTTCTTTCTTGAAGAAGAATTTGTGTGCCCAAATCAGGCTGTTTTTCCAGTGCTATGCAGTCTGCACAAGCATATTCCTGCCTCTATAACCTCCCCTACCTAGCACCCCTAGCACCTACCACGTTCAGAGGACTGCTAACATCTACCTCCCTACTGTGTTTCTTTCAGATTGTGGCATTCCCCGTTAAAAGGTAAGGCTTCCAATTGCTCATATTCATAAGACTCATTTTCATTAGATAGTATCTTTCATATCCTCTCTCCACCTGTTTCCCGTGTAAGTAATTCCTGCAAAGCTTATGGGGACAGTTCGGTTCAAACAGCAACTCCACCAAGGTCAGAGACCTCCAGCGCTCGGCAGTGCTGGATGACGATGCTTTTTCATTGCCTCCCAGTAGAAATAAGAGACAGAAAATACTATTTTCTCATTTTTTAAACAATTTTGTTCAGCTAGAGCTCTGCTACCCCCTTTCAAATGATGGCAACTGCTGGTAATTGAAAAAAAAGTGGAAGAGTTTATGACTCCAGTTGAGATCAATAGCCCTGAACAGGGCTGCAGATTCTGCTATATCCCTACACCCTGTGAGCAGTACTCCGCACTTCCCTTTTTCCTAGGAAAATGGGAACACTCACAGATTAAAGAACCTCCCATCATAAGATGCATGGCAGACTTTGCCTGCAGTTTGTCAAGGCAAAGTAAGAAAAAGATTTTATTGGTATCGTTTTATTTCCCGTTAAGTTCCATAAAATCAATCTTTGGGAAGTTCCAGTAGCTGATGTCTGCATTTACAGGCTAATGCAGAGTGGGCATAGCTTGAAATAGATAGCTGTAAAAAGAGATAGCAGCAATGCAAATTGGACTGAATAGGAAAATTATACCCTGAATCACACAACTGTAAAAACAGCAAAGGCAGAGAGAGTAAACCTGAGACATCTCTGCTTAAGCCATGGTTTGTAAATATCGTGGAACCAGGTAGAGTGACAGCGCAGCACCGCCGAAGCAGACGCCGTCCTTCTAGGAACTTGTTACATGCTTTTATAATTTAATTTGTACCCAGAGACAACATAAACCCCAAACTATATGAAAATGCTTATGTATGCAAAGCTCTGTAACCGCCTCTAAAAATTCTAAACTTAATTTTTTATAGGTGATTCTGGGTTTTTGAAGTCATATTTAAAAGAAAAAAATAATAACCAGGTCTTTTCAAGTCTCCAGGTACAATTTACTCTGCATTCCAAAAATTCACTTGTTCAGTTCAAACTGAACCTAAATCCTTTTGCTTTCTTTGTGGATACAGAACAGGATTCCAAACCCGCTGCAAGTTTCAATGTACCATCCCTGCAGAGCAGACATCACTACAAAGTGTTGATAACTCAACCTCTCCCTTTACACACAAAACAGAATTTTGAGTCTGGACCTGCGGGCTTGTTAATAGTTTAGATCCCATTCTAGCTGCTGCCTAAAGCATAATGCCTGGAGCATAAATGAGAGGGCAAAAATCGAAGTCAGAGGTATTTTGCTAACTCTAATTGTATTTATATTTCAACTAATTCAAATCAAAACACTGGGAATTTGAAATAAAAGCTGTGATTCCCAGGACACCCCGTGGCCCAAAAAGGAGATGTAGCAGGCAGACCATGCCTGCTGCTGCCATGTGGCTGAGCGGGATCCTCTGTGAGGCTGCATGCGAGATGAGCGTGTGTTTGACGTTTGAAGTAATTCCTTCCTCGTGAAAGCCAAAAACTGGCTTAATATTCAGGAAAAGTGCTCTTCCAAATAGATAATGACCAATTTCAGAAGCAGAGCCAGGAAACAGCCATGTAGCTTACAGCAGGGAAAGTCCAGGTGGGTCAGGAATGAAAAAGATTCACCCACAGCCCCAGCTGTTGTTCTGCTTTCCTTTTCCTCGAGCCCTTTCCCATCCAAGAGGTGGTTTGGTGCCCTGCTCCAAACATGCTTTGAGCTAAGCTCTTGTCCTGACCCCAGTCTTTTTCCATGTTCAGCAAGGCCCTCCAGAGGGATTCCATTACAGGAGGTCCCCAGGTCCCCAACCCTAACCCTTCTCCTTGCACAAAATCCCCACAGAGCCAAAGCAGCTGCAGCTCCCAGCGGAGGTGGTGAGCAGAGCATGCTGGATTTGGGAAGAAGGGAGTGCAGATGTGGCACAGCTGTACGCCGGGCCCTGCACTGGCTGTCTTTGCCTTTCTTTGCTCCATTTTCTCCCCAGAGTTTCGGGTCCTTTCTCATTCAAAGCTCTCAGTCACCACCAGGAGACCCAGGCTGAGAAAGGGCATCAGGAAGGGGCTGTACACACGCTCCCAAAGGCCACGAGGTGCCTGCAGGTGTCACACACGGTGTCTCACAAAGAAAGAAAGTTCTTGGCTTACATTTAGATACACCGCTTCCTAACAGTGGGAGAGGGGAATTACAGCCATGCCATTCCTGGTTCTTAGGGAACCTCAGTCCAGGAATGCTCATCTTTCCTGACTGCAGTGCAAGTCACAGGTAGCCAACAGGCAGGTGTCAGCAACTTTAGATATCACCTTTGAGACCTTGCTGCACGCGGTCCTTCACCAATTATTTTTCTTCAGATCCCTTAAGTTCTTGCTTTTTAGTCCCTTATTCCATTAAGCTGCTGCCTCTATTTTAACAGGAATAATATAATTTTCAAACTTTTTCAAACAGCTCCATTTTTTAGCTTCCACCCAATTACACAGACCTCCATTGGTTTTATTTATTTCTCTAATATCTCTCCAGTACTATAGCATACAGAAATACAAACTTTACTTCAGATCTTTCCACAGCATTGTATTAATCTCTCTCAAAACTCATTGCACCATCCAAATAGATTCTTTAAAATTTTCACTTAAAGGAATGATTCTTAAATTTCTTTTAATATTGGAAATACCATTTTGATGTAACAGATTTTAAAAGCATCTGGCAGAGGAGGATACACCCGCAAACATCTGTCCTCAAAATGCAGCAAACATTGATAGTGCCATCGACTTTGTATATAGCTGTACTGCTAGCAAGCATAGAATATAATGGAATAAATGCCACTTGCTGCTTTTTTATATGCCGATCGATAGATGCATTTTTGTCAACATGACAGAAAGGCTCTCTACCTTTGGTGCTGTACCAAACACAGAGACATACTGGGAAGTAACTGAGGTTGAGACTAGGATGTTCCCACTGTTCTGGCAGCTAAAACCACCCCAAGCACCCTCCTGACTGAGCTTGCAAAAGCTGGGCTATGAGTTTTCCTAGGGCAGAGACCACACCTATTGCCCGGCACACAGTGTCTTTCAAAACAACTTCACAAACCCCCAGGTCCTTCTCCAAGTTCTGCTGCTGTTATAACATGGTAACTTCAAGTGTTCCAGCTGCCCATGACAGGTTGAGGAGGGGGGTGGGGGGGGGGAAAGGATGGAAAATATGTCTTAGTCCCTGTGCTATGCATTTGTCATAAAGTTGGAAAAAGTTGAGTACCCATGGCTATTGAGAAGTTTCAAGTTTATCAACATATTTTCTCTTGCAATATTTAGCAGGATGAATTTTTAACAACAGAAAGCTCTCCTTACAAAATGAGTCTATCCTTAATGGCTCACAACTTAACAGAGGTGAGCAGAGAGCAATCTTTTACCACTGAAATTTTAACATTCCTTCAGGGGATTCACAACAAATTGTTTTCCAGGTCAATTCAGGGCCCCAATCTGTGTAATTTATAAAGAGCCGCATCACTAACCAACTACTTCATTAAAGTTACCCTGCTATTCAGGTCAGGGGAGGTAAAATAATCCCTTTAAAAATGACCACCACCAAAAACCATGGCACAAGTCTGCCTGGAGCTTCTAAACAGCCTCAGGGAAGAAAGCACCCCAGAGAGAATCAGAATAAAAACATTCTGAGAAACTTTGGAGTACTATAGAGCAAAACCACACTTCCCTTCTCCCCACAGGCAAGGACTTGCCATCGCATCAGTCTGCAATGGGACCTGTAGAAATAATAACCAAAGCACACAACAGAAAGAACAGCTAAATGACCACTGGATGTCTCTAATAATTTGCATTTAGGTAGACAGTAGCTTCCAGCAATTTGCCTTTTCTTGGGAAAATGAGGAAGAGGAGAAGCAAGAAACTAGAAAAGGAAGAGCAGATATGTTGGTTCATTTGACATTTATTCTGAAGAGTCTTAATGCAGAGGCACCCGCATCCTCCACTGCTGCAAAGATACCCCTGGAAATTTTCAACTGTACGAGCCCAGCTGCCTTCAGTCATCACAGAGTACAAAGCAGTCAGCATGCACCCTGCTTCTCTCCTGTTAAAGCAAATATGCATCTTGAAATAACAGATCAGCTTCTAAGAAAATAAGTGCATGCATGTCCTTAATGCAACCTTTTTGCTTTTAGATCAGTTCCAAAAAATTGCATCACATCCTGTCTGGACTAAATCTGGGCGTATAATCTGTGAATGGATTTGGTTTACGCAAACAACATGACAAATAAATAGTTAGATGCAAAGGCAACAGCATTCTGAGGTTTTACAAGACAAATAACCCAAAGCTGTAAACACTTTTGGGAAATAAGTAGCTCATCAGTTTGCTTGGGTGCCTGCATCTTTTCACAAGCCTGCAATAAAATGAAGTAACCTCACCTCAGGCTACTTTTGGTTCTGTAGCACTCTCAGAAACCTTTTTGCATTTGCCAATATTTATATTCCTGCATTAAGTAGCAGCTCCATTAGGGAGTTGGGCTCCATTGGGCTGGCTGGCCTCCATGTGGATACCCATGAAAGGAACAGCCCGTGCTTAAAGTGCTAGTGATCTTGATTTATTTACAGCTATTTTCTATGGCCAGAAGGGGAAACAATTGTCTGAGCTGAATGCATGGTCAGTAAGCAGCAATTCTTAGTTGCATTAAGAAGTTTCTACTCCTCAGCTAAATGTTGAAAGGACTTGTTTAAAAGGAGACTGTGAAAGTTTCTGCTCAAACCATACAGCATGAGATGTTAAATAAGGTGCCAAAGGTGGCATCAGGCTCTGAGGAACAGGGGCTTTCATCAGCTCTGCAGCTCAAGCAGATGCAACCTGCTTCCAGGGAGATGTTGCTGCACAGCCCAGGGTGCTGCAGAGCCCAGGATTACTCTGGTAAGTGCTCGTAAACCCTGGACACTGGATGCGTGTTCAAGTCAGACCAACAGCCAGCTGAACTATGGTTGTTTTACAGACTAAATAGCTGTAGAAGATATCATTAAGTGTCACTCCATTAACAAACTTCATTTCAGTCACTCTATTGCAATGGATTTTTATTCCATTAAGTTCACTATGCTCTACCCACCCTTAGAAAGAAGAGCATGCAATAGTGTTTAGTAGAGCAGCCATTAATCTACATTTCTGGCACTGCTCTGCAGGTCTGAACAGCAGAGATCACAGTTGTACATATACAGTGGTTTCCTAAAACCTCCAGCACAGCCAGTTTGCAGTTGGTTTTGTGGGTTTTGGCCGGGTTAGCTCTTATTTGCTATCCCTACTGTTCACTTTCCTGGCTTCTAAAACCGCTGTTGTAAGCAACCAAAGAAGCAGCAGGGTCCAAATGATAACTCGCCTTCATCTGCTATCTTCTCTCTGCAACGGCATTACACAGTAAAGCCTCAGACGTGTAAATATAGCACTGCTAAGTCAGAGACATTCCTTCATTGGCTGTAAGTGAAGATTACCAAATCTCAGATGGAAGGATCAGACTTTGCTTCTTAGTCTATGTGTGAGAGACAAATAGACGTATAAAAAAACTAAGCAGCAAACCAACCGGGATGATGTTAGGCAGGTGACTCATCCAACCAACAGCCCTCTAGCAAGGCAGAAGACCTCTCTGTAAAACGAATTCCCTTCTGGATTATTGCCTCCCAAAGCAATAACACAAATCCACCTAACATTTAAGCAAAGGGATATTGGATTTGACAGATCAACAACGATCATGTTTGTCTACAGAGTTATAAGGTCACTCCTGAAGACCCAGCTGAGAAAAGAATGTGCATGTGGAAAGGGGCCAGATATCACAGGATAGCTAAAGGAGATTAACCTTTGAAGAAAACAGAAGATATTAAGAAATCATCAAGGCAGAAGCAGTCCCACAGGAACGAGCAGTTAGTTCACTTTTCATTGCTAATAAGAGATACAGTAAAAGCCTGCATCGTTCTGCAGTTGTTTGTTGGGATTTTGGTTTGTGGATTTTTTTTTCCTAAACATAAATACCAGCTGACAGATCACACAGTCCAAACACCTTTAAGCAGACACCGTACAGAATAAACCTTCCTTTGAAGCAGGAATCAAGCAAACAGTCCAGATTCAAAGACCTCCAAAACCCATTCTCCAGTCCCACTCACTGCCAAGCACTTCCAGACATGCCCATTGCAACTTCCTATGGTGATACCAACATCTGTCCGGAGACATGTTACTGGGACAGACCCTAAAGAGTTAAATGCCAGAGAAAAACCATCCTGTGAGATAAACAACAGCAGAACCCACACAAATTCAGTTCTAGGTATCCACTGCAATGGGGCAGCATCTTGTCCTTGGATGATGTTTTGTGCTGCCACATTCATGTGATGAGGGTTGGGGTGTAACACAGCTCCCTGTGCCTAGGACTTTTCCTTTCTAGATTTAATCAAACTAAGGAACACATCTTGTTTCAGAAAACAGAAACTAACCTGCTAAATTATTTTTTATTCAATTCAACTTACTTTCTGTTTGTACAAGCCTTCATGGGTCAAGATTAATGTACCACACATACCTCATGAGCATTTACTGATATCGCAGAATTGAAGCTAATATGCTACATCTCTCCCTCTCTCACTGCTGCACAGAATACCTAAGCCACTTTAAGCAAAGAGCGGCTCAGATTTAGAGCTTACCTTTGGAAAAGTGCCAAACCAAGTATCCTAACAAGGGAAGGGGATCAAGAGACTTCTCTCCTGGTTCACTCAAGCCTTGTTTCCCCAGCTGGTGGAGAGACAAGCCAACCCAAAAATCTCACATTCAGTCACACAGCAGTTGGGTGGATGCCTTTGCACCTAAGAGCATCTCTCAAAATATATTGGTTCTGCAGTGCAGAAGAACCTTTCTCTGCTGAGCCAACTGAAGTGCCACGGACGTCTCTTCACTGAAGGATGCTATCCCAACACTAAAACATGACTTGCTAGGTACACAGAGCCTGGGCTGAGACAGTCAGAGAGGTTGCTGGACTGCACAGCCCTTTCTCCTGACTGCAGGGCAGCTGATTCATAGCTAAGGATGCTACTTGGACCTTGCTCCAAGACCCCCCCCCCCCCCAGATCGACCCACACTGGATGCAGTGTCAGGCTGCAGTGACACATCAGACAGAATTCACAATTCACCTCCTCCAACACCAAAACAATTGACCAGCCCAAGAAGTCCCTGAAAAAGAGGTCTTTAAGCCTTCTGGATTTCAGAAATCTGCAGAAATCCAATATACAAAGCAAATGAGTTTACATAGAATACCTGGGTTTGCATTTAAAGTACTGATCTTATAAATAATCTATATGAGCGTTCCCAGCTACTGTATTGGTACAGAGTACATTAAGCTGTATACGGAAGATCTGCAATAAATAACACCCTTCTCAGAAGGACACCAGATGCCATTTGACAAGCAAGACAAGACCTGAAATGAAACAGCCCTTCAGGACAGGGCACTGCGACGTGAGGCTGATGGACACAGCATGGCTGGTAAAACAGATGAGCCACTTGGGTTGGGTTCCCAGGCTCTCAAAACCTAGTGGGTTCAACGTCGGGGGGCGGGAAATATATATATATATAGATAGATATATATACATACACACACACATATATATTTATTAGTTCGGTCTGGCTTCTCATCTCACTACATAAAACCCCCTCACAAAAAGCCCAGCAAAAAGATACCGCCTTACTGGAGCAACCAGACACAGGATTCACCTGACAAGCTGGCAATCATGTCAGGAGAATCAAATTATCAACAGGGCATTAGCAGTGTAAGAAAGAAAAAGAAGTCCAGCCCAGGATTTCACTCCATCTAGCAAAGCCCGGACTAGTGACAAACAGGGAGATGAAGAGAGTCCAGCCCCTGCACTATTAAATCTATTTGGTACCATTCTCACCTAGGACAGTCTCAGGTAAAACCCAGACTAGAGTTTCATTCCTCTCTGTAGCAACACCCAAGAGGTTTATCTGTTTATCAGTCACTAATTTATTCTTCTGAAGTGATTAATTTGTTTAAATTAATTTGTATCTTTGGGGGTATATTTTTTGCCTGTGGAGTATCATACTGTTTTCTGAATTCCATATTAATGGGGAATGTGGCTATAGTAAATATGTGTGGGTTTAACCTTTCTTCTGGGGACAAGGGGAATATAGCAGCGGGAGCGTAGAGTCTGGAAACATCGTTTTGGTCATTTTTGGAAAAACAAGTTGTTGGTTCCCAGGTTAATGATATTGACTGTGAAATCTGCTACGGGTGCAGGTAGTCTCTAACCATAAAAAAATGGTCATGTTAAAAGCTGAATTGGTCTCTTAAGACAGATGTAGGACACAGCTGATTTCACCACGTCCAAGCTGGATGCTTGAAATTATCATCAGACCTTAAAACTATGCTGAAAAATTGCACAACTGCCATAAGGACCTCCAGCCTTCAAAACCCCCTGTTGTCTACTGTGATAGAGAGAAAGGGGTAATGGTTTTAAACTAAAACAGGGTAGATTTAGACTGGATAGAAGGAAGAAATTCTTTACAATGGGGTTGGTGAAACACTGGCACAGGTTGCCCAGGGAGGTGGTGGAGGCCCCATCCCTGGGAACATTCAAGGCCAAGTTGGACGGGGCTCTGAGCAACCTGATCTAGTTAATGGTGTCCCTGCTCACTGCAGGGGGGTTGGACTGGGTGACCTCTAAAGGTCCCTTCCAACCCAAACCATTTTATGATTCTAAACATGGTGGAAGTTTTCATTGTGGACTGCCAGCACTAGTGTGCTTGCAACAACAGCAAAGAATAATACGCTACCTAAGGGTTGTGGTTTAACCCCAGCTGGCAGTAAGCACCACCCAGCTGCTCGCTCACTCTACCCTACCCCTGGTGGGAAGGGGGAGAAAAAAACTGGGGGGGAAAAAAAAAAAAGTAAAACCTGTGGGTTGAGATAAAGACATTTTAATAAAACAGAAGAGCAGAATGATGATGATGGCAATAATAATAATAATGGAATGTACAAAACAAGTAATGCACAGTGCAATTGCTCACCACCCGCTGACTGATGCCCAGCCCATCCCAGAGCAGCGATTACTGCCCCCCAGTCAACTCGCCACAGTTTCTATACTGAGCACGATGCCCTATGGTCTGGAACAGCCTTTTGGGCAGTTGGGGTCAGCTGTCTTGGCTGTGCCCCCTCCCAGCTTCTTGTACCCCTGGCAGAGCATGGGAAGCTGAAAAGTCCTTGACTACTATAAACACTACTTAGCAGCAACTAAACCATCAGTGTGTTACCATCATCATTCTCATACTAAATCCAAACACAGCGCTATGCCAGCTACTGGGAAGAAAATAAACTCTATCCCAGCTGAAACCAGGACACTAGGACCAAACATCTCCATGTCCCCACACAGTGATTCCTATGCCCTGATGTGGAGCACGCTGCCCGCTTTTTGCGGAGGCAACAGACACGGGCAAAGTTCTGAGCACTGGCCCATTTGCTCTGCTGCTTTCACTTAGAGCACTCCAGGTTTGGAGGAGACCATCCTCTGAGCGGCAGCTCTGCCACCACGGTGGCTGTGCTGCAGTGGCTAATCCGAAACTAATACCGTTGGCACCACTCGGCGCTTTACAAGCCTCATGCAAACACTGCTTCACCTTTTCAGAGACAGGTAACCCACAGGACCTCCGGCACCAAGTTGAAAAAAATGAATTATCTAGCACCGCTCAGACCCAAGAGTAAAGCTCAAGAAATTCCTGCGTCACTGACTGCCGTTCAGACTCTTTTTTTTCCTCCTCCAGCCTGGAGGGACTGAATTAAGAGCTGCAACAGCAGCCGCAGCTCTCTCAAAAGATGCTCTACAAAAAAACAGGAGAAGACATTAAGTAGGCAAGCAAGGATTAGTTATGCTCATTTGGAGAGACTTTCTTAATCCTGAGAAGAGGTAGCAGAGCTGCACAAAGCAGCAGACAAAAGAATCAAAATGCAATTCTAACAGATAATTAAAGAGCACCTCTCACCTGCAAACTCAGCCCATTCCAACATGATTTCCCTAAACTGTTTTCCACTCAAATTCTGCTTTGCTTCTCACTTCAGTCATGTTCCTTTTATACTGTGTTGTCTGCCTTCATTTTTTATTTATTATACTTCATCCCCATTATGATTTTTCTTGGCAAAGTTTTTAGCCGATTGCAGCAACCTCACATCTCTCCTGACCTGCTGCTAGGAACTGATGGACAGCAGGGCTCATTATTTCACAGGTGCCCTCCATTTGGAGAAGCTGCACCATTTGCAATACAAGGGAGAGCATGATGGTGGCAAAGAAATTTTCCTGTCTGAGCCAGAACCCGTTACTAAAATTTTCAATATTTGCTCCATGCACTCTGTGTAAGAAGATCAGGAATGATCTACATCGGTGCAAAAACATTAGATCACAGTGTCTGTTAGTGTAAGCAACTGTAGGTCTCTCATGGCCATGATCTCTGCTCCAGAACCATCTCTGAGTGTCTCAGACAGCCACTCCAATCCATCCATAGTTTTACACCTTGGATGCATCTAGCCCAATTGGCTGTGTTTCCAAAGAGGTTTTGAGCCATTTTCTAAAGCTTAAAGCTTTATTCTGTACATCTGTACGCATTTGTTTGTGCCACCATATTTCATGCTTCCATTCTTACAAAAATCCGTGCTTCAGAGCACAAGCTGCACCCGCATAAACAAAATGGGGAGCACGGCTGCCGGCACAGAGCCCGGCAGGGCAGGAACCTGGGCACGAATCACAACAGAAAGGACCACAGAGGCATGCAGCACCAGGATAACATTGTTCCCACAGTGCTGTAGGATTTCAGAAACAAATGCAGTGTGTTTTAGAGCTGGAAGCAAACCACCACTGAAAAGAAGAGTCAGGCTTGTTTTACCAGGAGCCTGGCATCAGCCACAGAGGACAGCAACAAAGGTAAAGAGAGAAATGGAGAAAGACCCTCAGGGATCTGGAACACTAAAGGAAATAATGAGGCATTTGCTTTAGAGCCTGAAAATTGTATGATACAGTATTTGCTTAAATGAGCAGGTTGCAAGTAAAATACAACATGGTACCTCTGTTCACATAGAGCAGGGGCTTTCAGGAAACTCCTGTCTGCCTTCAGATGGTCGCAAGTAAAAAGAGCACTGGCAGATAATTTTAAAATAAAAAGGGGAATCAAGAGGAGTCCAGCTGCACTGTACAAAGGAGCACAGCGAGGTGCTCGTTAGAGGGTATGGCTCCCCCCCAGACGGAAGCAAAACGTATGCCATGCACTAATATTTCAGAAGCAGTTCTACTCACCGCACAGTTAGGGTATTAAATATACATTTCTGTGTCACCACAGAAACAGACACAAATAGGCGCATAGTAATACTTCAGTATGATGTTCCAAGCTTAAAAGTCACTTACAGTAGCATGAAACCTATTGGGTATTTATTTTGCACAGGTACAAGCCAACAGTCCTAAGCAGATGGCTGCCTTCAGCATAAAATGAGCACCTGAGGAGGGGAGGGGAAGCAAGGAACTCCAACAGGCCATCTGTTTCTTAATTTTAAAGCAAAGGGCACAAAGAACTTTGAGGCACTACCAACTTTATCCACGCTGTGCCATACCCTCCCAATTACCCAACAGCCTCAGTTAATTCCCCCATTGGTGTGGTGTCATGCTCTCCCATGCAACACCCGTGAGCTGTAAATGATTGCGCCATGTGTCGCCTCTAGCTTCACCAGAGAACGTGTTCCCCCAAGCCAAAATACTTCATTTGCCGGTCACACCTGAGCGGGAGGCGCTAGGAAAAGCTGGCTCCGTGGGTAGTTACAGCATCTCTTTGGCTTCAGCAGGACATAAGCAAGTACTTAAATGCTTCCCAAACCAGATCCTTGGAGCAATATGTACGTTTCTTTCAAACAAATATACCTATTAACCTTGCTCCAGACGTAAATGTTTATACTTTACGGGTTATTTAGGGAAGTTTTTGCTCTGTGTAATTTACAAAGAACAACACAAAACTGTCTACTTCCAAGCCACAGACACTTTCTCTTCCTTTTAAAATATCAACGTTTCCTTTGGTAGGGAATTGCACATGAGTTCGTACCTGGGTGCTCTGGCCTCAAGCACCCACAGCCTACTGCAGCCTAAAACTACTGCTTTAGAAAGTCAAAGAATGATTTGGAAAGTGTCCAGCTTTGGCACTTTTTCCTTAAAAAGAAATACATGAAGCACCGAGCAATGCCAGCCTCCCACCTGACGTCCATGCTTCCCCTGCGCTCAAGCTGACCAATTGTGCTGAGAATTTTTGGCACTCACTTTTTTGACCAGGCAAACTCCAATTACTACACAAATAGGGTAAGACTGAAGAACCTAGATTAAAAATTTGACTCTCTTCCCTAAAATCGTAACGTTGCCTTTTAGGGAGGTTTAACTGGCCTACAACTTGCCCAGAGACCTTCGTGTTATGCTTACACAGTTTTACTTAAACAACCGCAACTCTTGCAGAAGCACCAGCTGGAAACAAGATGTCCACATCCTCAAGAGACCTCTCCAGCTCCTGCAGCTGGAGTTGCACAGGGCAACCTGGAGGTTTGCCTGCAAGAAGAGGCTGCCTTGCTTTACCTCTTTCAGCAGAATTACACCTTCCTTCTGATATAATTACATCGGTTTAAGCAATGTAAATGTGAATGCAATTTTACCAGCATAAAGATGGTTTACAGTGGCACAAATATTCCTGTTCAGGAATAGGAATTAATAAGACCAGTGAAAATTCCCTCTTACGCCTCTAATTGCCTCCATGCTACAGACAGTATCAGTGTAGCTTGTTTGGTTATAGAAAGCTTGTTTATAAATATTAGGCCTAAATATAAACAAAAAAATTGAAGTATCCATGCCAGATGGTTTTGTATGGCTTCAATAGAAGCAAAAGACCTGTAAATATGCATAAATAAGATATCCAGTCTGTTCACAGCAAGTGTTAAAAAGCTGGTGAAATTCAATTGACAAGAAATTACGGCATTGACTGAGACTAACGAAGGAAAAGGAAAAGGAGCTATTTTTAAATTTCTTATTAAGTAAATAAAATACTGAGAATGAGACCCTCACAACTAAAAAAGTAAAAACAAGATAACGTAAATTTCAATTATTTAAGAAGGAGGTTATCCCAAGTAGCCTGAAAAATACCAGGCGCTAATTTGTAACAAGTGAAGACACACATTGTGAATGTGAAATTCATGAAAATCTGACAGCAAGGATCAAACATGAAACAATTTGAATGACAGAGATTCCCTCGTTCAACTCTCCACGGTCCTGTTGTCATCACCTATTTGACAAGAAGATCAGAAAGGAAGACAATGGTGACCCAAGGGGGCCTTTTTTCACCTGTTCCTCAGAGAATCCACCAAAACATTAAATTCATCTTTAATCTCCTGGAAAAAAAAATTGGCAAGAAGTAAAACAAACAAATAAGTTAAAATTCATCTAAGTCATTTCTCCTCTTCTCAGCAAAGGCCCCGTTGTCCATGGATTATTTAAGTTAACTGACAGATAGTTTTATCAAAGCCTTTTCTACAGGAAAAGAAAAGAATAATGCAACTTTAAATGCTGCTAACTGCAGAAGGTCATAAAGATTTATGGTTTACCCTCCTGTAAATACCATTCTTTATAACTGATCCCCAGGAGATTTACTGAATGCTCAATAACCTTTCTCTGGTGGATGCAAGTAACATCATCAGCACCATCTCGAAACCCAGTTTATTCAGCAAGCCAAGAGCACCGTGCCTGCAAATTGACCTCAACAGCGCCGTTCCTTCCCTCCCCGCTTCTGCAAGTTGGTAGTAATGAAGATGCTGCTGTGATGGAGAATCCTCCCAGTCAAGGTTGAACTTTAAATGTACTTGGAAAGAGTTCTCCGAGCCAAATGTCACTGAGCCAGCCTTGTGGGCCCAGCACAGAAGATGAAGTGTGTACACTGGGCTCTGCAGGATTACTGCTGGAGACTCTTTCACCTTCAGCTAAAAGGAAAACTAGATGTTTGCACTGAACTAAGGCAGTAACTTGGCAAATGGAAAGAGGAGCCACATCTGCTATTAAATAATTTGTAGCATTTTCAACTTCAGTGTTACCGGGGATCCCATTCTTAGAAAAAAACCAGATAAACAAATGGGAAAATGTTTGAGGTCAGTCAAATTTCTATATATGCCATCACAAGCCTGCTTAAAGGAGCCTGGCAAATGAGTCCCAAATTCAGTGCTCAGTGGATGCGAGAAAATTTAGCAGCATACGAGACAAATGATCATGAGAGCTTTGTATCCCTGTGCAGTCCTAGACACCACCACAATTGCCCAGATCCCCAGTAATGATAAATTTCTGCCTCCAGAGATGCATGCCGGTATCTTTATGAAACTACCTACAGTGCAGCTAGCCTCCGGGAAAAGAGGACGCGTTCTGGCACAATACACAGCACAGCAACGGGCAGTTCTCAAGCTCAGCAATTTTAGCATTTCAGCAAGAACTGACGAGCTCTGTGGCTGATGCCCACACAAGCATGCCCGCACCCCGGATCACCTGAAGGGCTGTTGCCTGCCCAGTGGTCCAAGTTCCAGACACCGCTGCAAGCTGCGTCCTTGCTTAGAGAGATGCTCGAGGGAGACCTGGTCCCACTCACTGGGATCTGCAATTTAAAGTTCATTTAAAACTAGTGGGCTGACTACTGGGTACAATCCTACATCTCTGTTAACTTGTATTAGTACAAGAAACGTAGGATAACACTGCTTCTCTTCTTGTCCCGTGCAATCCCTCCTCATGACTTAATCTCACCCTGCAGCAGCCATCCATGCAAAGGGAGCTGTACAGAGAGCACAAGCTGCCTGGCAGAGGATCACAATCTCTTTTCTCCCACTCTCTCCTTTTCTTGCATGAAAAGAAAAAGTCTTGGCACAGCTGACAGGCAAACGAGGATATCCTGTGAACGGCTGGTTCCTACAGGTGCCTGCAGCCAGCATTCAAGCCTTATCTCTCTCTGTGTAGCAAGACCAACTTGCACACACTGCCAGGAGGAGTTTGACAGTGTGCAAAGTGAGCTTTAAATCTCTGATCTATCTCATCTGTACTGCTGTATTTTTTTGCCCCCTTCCTATTTTCCAGATGTATTCTTTTCAATGATGTTTTGGAAAAGGCAGAAATTATAGCCCCACCTACACTATTCAAATACCTCCTGTACTTTCACAGCAGTCTTCAGCAGAAAGCTGGGAGCAGTCCCCCAGGCCTGGACCTAAACTGCCCTGACGCTGAAGATGCCTCTGATCTGGGGTTACCGCTGTTACCCACTTAACGCAAGTCTTACGCCTCACAAAGTTCCCAAGACAGATGCAAATAGCTCCAAAGCTTTAGGGGGCTAAGATCTAGTGTACTGGTTTCTAACCCATTGCTAACTCAGAGCAAAATTAAATCCCACCCGTAAGCATCCATCTGTTATTTCCAGTCACCCAGCACCAAATAGAATATTTAAGGAGTGATTTATGATTCTATTTATTTTACATACCTCAAAATGAAGCATGCAAGTAGCTAAATATTTTCAACTAACCAGTGAACAGTTCCCAAGCGTCTGAAAACATCTGCATCTCCCTCACCCACACACAAGAGATTCCAAGTTTTTAAGTAAGAAAATCAGGTTTTAAATTATTCTCTTTTCAGAGAAATTATGTCTTGAAGGAGATAACTTGGCCTTTGCAAAAAACCCAGCTCCCCTGGGTGACTCTTGGAAAGGCTGGCAGAAGAATTCTTCTCCTTCCACCCACCATCCAAAAACCATTAAATTGCACAAATAAAAAGAAAATAATAAAAAGGTCAAAGTTTTCTGAAGTTTAGTCAAACATAAATACCATCTCTGATAGGCGGTGACCCTGGGGAGTGGAGATACCACTGACCTTTTGCCACACAGGAGTCAGAAAGCAGCACCTAACACCAGGGGAGATATTACAAAGGTCTCCAAGCATGAAAATATATGTGTATACACTAATCAGACTGCACATTCCCTCACACTTGTTTATTATTTCCACTGATCTCGCCACCACAGGATGAAGAGAAATCCCTAGTGTCGCTAATGATCTCGTTCATGCACTGAATAAGTCAATCTAGATCAGGGCAGCAAAGATTAATGGAGTCTTTGCTGTGGGAGTTTTGCTTCTGTTCATAGAAGATATTGAAAACATTCTCAACAGTGACTTCATACAAACAAAAATTATTCCTATCATCCTGAGCTGAGATGACAAAAGAAATTTCCTTGTTTGATTCACACCTGTGACAAAGGAAGCAAGAAGCCTACAAAACCTTTCTTTGCCAATTGTGAATACTTACAGTGGGTCTTTTAATGAGAGAAAATGTTTCTTCCTTTGAGGCTCCTTGGGGATTCTTTTCTTATTTCTACCTTCCCAAGAAAGAGTACGCTGGAAGGTCAGTGGAGAACCAGAGGATCTGTGTTCTTTCAGCTGGCAGAAAAGGTCAGAGCAGTACATAAATGCCTACCCTGATGGACTCCAGGCAGTAATAAGGAAGGCCTTAAGAAAGCCTAATAAATAACCAGTGTATTTGCCCTTTCTTGGCATGTTTCCTGGAGTAAGTTGTTGAAATCATTCCCAAAGACTTGATGGAAAGGAGTGCAACAGAGCAGTAAGCAGCACTGCTCCCTTCCTGCAGCTTTGCCCACAGAAGGACAGGTCAATGGTCACAGACACCCAAAGTCTTGGTTTTCATGCTGTGAGCATATAGCTTGACCCCAGCTGGCCCTGAAGTTCACCAGGATCCTTTGCACAACCCAACACGCAGGTTTTGGGGAACCCTGCCTTCTTATGGCTTTGACCAGATTTTATACCCTCCAAGCAATTGCTGCACCCTCTTGCTGGGTCCCAGGAGAGAGATATGAAACAGAACATCATGGGTGAAGGCTTTTTAAGGTTACAATATGGAGCATCAGATTCTCCTGCCTCTGTTGGCTATAATTTCCTAGGTTTTTTTAAATTCCTGGAGATGTGAGTAACATCAGATTAGCCTGTTGCTTGAGAGGCTTTGTTAAGACCACTGCTTCAAAAGGTTTGATATCCAGAAAGTACCGGTGGAGTCTCCCCTAATCCAGTAGCACGACCTCCAAATGCTGTAATCTCGTGTCTAGCCCTATATATTGTAACCTGGTAGGTAAAGAAACAAATCCCCGACAGCAAAGCTTTCTGGGGCTCTCCAAGCTTCACTCTTTCCTTGCAATCTGCACTGCATTCCTGTGCCACAGCAGAGGTGTTCTCTTGCAGAGGAGTTGCATAATGTCCTGAGATTACTCGATCCCAGATCCCTGGGGTGCATTAAGAGGAGTGTGGCCAGCAGGTCGAGGGAGGTTCTCCCTCCCCCTCTACTCTGCCCTGGTGAGACCCCACCTGGAGTACTCTGTCCAGTTCTGGGCTCCCCAGTTCAAGAAAAATGAGGAACTCCTAGAAAGAGTCCAGAGGAGAGCAACTAGGATGATAAAGGGACTGGAGCATCTCCCCTGTGAGGAAAGGCTGAGAGAGTTGGGCTTGTTTAGCCTGAAGAAGAGAAGACTGAGAGGGGAATCTCAT
>BOSO01014623.1:19196-70947 GCA_018403395.1 Gorsachius goisagi | reverse complement strand
ACCCTCTCCAACAGTTCCATTTCCTTCTTGTGCTGAGGGCTCCAGAGCTGGACGCAGTACTCTAGGTGAGGTCTCACCAGGGCAGAGTAGAGGGGCAGAATCACCTCCCTCGACCTGCTGGCCACGCTTCTCCTGATGCAGCCCAGAGTACGGTTGGCCTTCTGGGCTGCCAGCGCACATTGCTGGCTCATGTTCAGCTTCTCATCCACCAGCACCCCCAAGTCCCTCTCGGCAGGGCTGCTCTCAATCCCTTCATCCCCCAGCCTGTATTGATACTGGGGGGTTTCCATGAAGAAATTTCTCCTAATGTCCAATCTAAACCTGCCCTGATGCAACTTGAGGCCATTTCCCCTTATCCTATCGCCTGGTACTTGGGAGAAGAGACCAACACCCAGCTCCCTACACCCTCCTGACGGGCAGTTGTAGAGGACGATAAGGTCTCCCCTCAGCCTCCTCTTCTCCAGGCTGAACAACCCCAGTTCCTCATAAACAGGATTATCCTCCTTTTCCCACGATGTACTGGCTGTTGCGTATTTCTCCCTGTACACCAGAGGCTTACTCGGCTGGAATGCCATTCACAGCACAGCTCCCGTCCTGGAGATTGTTGTCAACACAGATGGCTCTTTGTCCCTAAGTATACGTGAGTGCTAAATTGAGTGTGCACTCCTGTCTAATATTGAACAAAGCACATTGAGTTAATGACTAATGTTTCGTTATTGCAGGAAGCTTTTAGTACCAAAAGGTTAAGTGGTTCATCTGAATATTGCCTGAGTATCTTTGCCCTGTCAGGGTTTTGTTTTTTTTTTTCCCTAAAGTTAATTTGCTGTTGTTGTGATCGTATCTGACAAGCAGTAGGTAAAAGCAGAGGCAGGTTATGGGGGTCTGGTTCCATAACATAATTTTACTGGATTTTACTCAGCTGAGCGTCTAATTTGCATGGAGCCTTATTCAGGGATGAAAGCCAGTTCTGAGCATAGGCCATCTTCTGCTGGGAATCATTTGCATCAGAGGCAAAGGACTTGGGGGGAAGTGACAGCAAAGCAGGCAAAGTTAATAGAGCTAGAAAAGGTTACCAGAGCTACCAGAAGAGACTTGCTATCCTTTCACACATGTAGGGGAGCAGGCTTAGGAATTACTGTCCAATACAAAATTATAGTGGCCGAGAACTAGTAGAGCACCATGGCAATAAGTTTCTGCTACACTGACATTAATGACACAAACTGCTTGTGGCACGTGGTCATGCAAATGGAAAAAAAAATTGAAGACAAAAAAACTTCCATATTCCTTTGGTTATGGTGACTCTCAGTTCTTTGAATGATTTTTTTCAGTGAAAAGCAGATTTCTAGTGAAGTAGTTCAGCACATCTTTTTCCGTTTAGTTTGTTGAGAAGGGAAACACACACCAAACCCACGCAGTCCCGCTTTGCTGCTTTCCTCCACAGGAGCGGTTTGTGAAGTTGCCTTCCGAACCTTGCAGGGAAAACACGGCTCTTACAGTTCATCACCTTTTCTTTTTTTCTATAGTCACTGCAGTGACTTTGCCACCAGATTGCAAAGCTAAATGTTTATCTGTGGCTTTGTAGCACTGGCTTTTCTAACATAACTCTTCTCAGGTCTGTGTGCTCCGGTTGTCTTTTGAATAGCTTTGGGTACTTTTTATTCTGAATCTTCCATTCAAAATCTATTTTTGCTTTTGATTAATGATAACCCCCTATAGCTTCACCTCTCTGGAAAAGAGATCTAGCAATGCTAGTACCAAGAAAAAAGTGATCGGAGAGGTTTGCTTTCAAGGTAGTGGGAGTGGGATTTTTTTGAACTAGTTCATTATTACAGTTTCTATATCAACTGTTTAAATTGGGCAAGCTACTTTTTTCTCAACCATCCAAATTATTTTTTTTCTCAATAATTTTTTCTAAAGCTATCTAAATTAAGATGGCCCCCCAGAGGAGGGCCACAGAAATGATCAGGGGGCTGGAGCACCTCTTTTACGAGGACAGGCTGAGAGAGTTGGGGTTGTTCAGCCTGGAGAAGAGAAGGCTGCGGGGAGACCTGATTGCAGCCTTTCAGTACCTAAAGGGGGCCTGTAGGAAAGATGGGGACAGAATTTTTAGCAGGGCCAGCTGTGTCAGGACAAGGGGGAATGGTTTTAAACTAAAAGAGGGCAGATTTAGACTGGATATAAGGAAGAAATTCTTTACAATGAGGGTGATGAAACACTGGAAGGGGTTGCCTAGAGAGGTGGTGGAGGCCCCATCCCTGGAAACATTCAAGGCCAAGTTGGACGGGGCTCTGAGCAACCTGATCCAGTTGAAGATGTCCCTGCTCACTGCAGGGGGGTTGGACTGGGTGACCTCTAAAGTTCCCTTCCAACCCAAACTATTCTATGATTCTAAGATGGCTGTTCAAGTAAGACTTGCTTGAAACTGAACCTGAAATGTTGATAAATTCAGGTGCCTCCTGGCTACATGTTGGTGTTTAACATGTAAGATAGAAATTAATCTTCTCTGCAGCTTTCAATTTCAACAATCTGATCTCCCTTAAGCATTGGTAGGGAGAATTCCCAGGAGTCAGGCTGAGAACAACTACGTCTGTGCCCTAGTAGGGGGGGATCTAAATTAACTGTCATCAATTCATTTGACAGAATTGCAGATTTCTTAGTCCTAGCACAAAAAAGTTTAAAGTTCTTTTAAAGATACCTTTGTGGGCCTTCCAGTAGCCCTTTAGAGGTTCCTGCGTCAGAGTCATGCTTCTGTCCAGGAACGCGTCTCTTCAGTGTTAGGAGTTAAGGGAGAATTACTAAACTGCTTCTTCCCCCAGAAACAAACCCAATTTTCTTTTTGTTTACTTTGCAATCCAAAGCTGGAAATGTTCCCACAAATGCTTCTCAGGGGCTCCCTAGATGTCTTCCAAGCACTGTAACTAGCTTAAAAATCAGCCTCACATTTTTTTTATGTTGCAGGAGTCCACAGAATTTTGAGCTAAAAAATGTTTTAGCTCAAAGTGCTTGAAGGGACTGCTCTCTGCAGGAAAAAACACTGGCTGCTCTTATGCCAAAGACCATCTCTTCCCAAGTCCAGACCTTTGCCTCCGTTAGGGCAAAATCTCCATGGCCTTATCAAAGCAATGTAATAGCATACTGCGTTTCTCTGTAAGTGCTTTGCTAAATGAGGGTTCTCTGTGCATCTCAGCATCAAGATCCTATGGTGGGATCAGCCCTCTTATTATGAGTTTAGACCAAAAATAGGCGTGAGGAAGTATTTTTGTAAATGTGTTCTAATTCATCCAAAGGCGTTATTCTCTAAGACCTAGCGAGCAAGATATTATGGGATTGACCTGATTTCACTCTTTGTTCAATATCATCCTTTTTTTTAGTAATATTATTTGCTGCCTTATTAATTCAATAGATCCCTGCTTCTGGTGGTATCTTGCCACCTCTGATGTTAAAAAGCAGAGCACATGTTTTAGCAAGCCTCCTCAGAACAAGCTTAGGCCGCCAGGCAAAGCACATGCATACAAACCAAAAAAGTCCGTATCGAGCACCATGGCAGGTGCATACCTTGAGCCAAGACCCTGTGCCCTATTTAAATGACCAGGGGACAACCATTTGTTCACACCCCCAGGACTGCTTCAGGAGCAGCACCAAGGAAGGGGTGACCAAATGGTAGAGACACACCGCAGCACACGTCTCCTCCGCTACAGAGCAACATAAAATATAAACATCTCATTTCCATAGGCACCTCACATGCCAATGCCTGCCTCCCCCCAGTGGTTATCGTTCAGGGGTGCAGGCAGTGAGGTGTGAGAGGTGCCCGTTGCTCCCGGTGCTGCACGAGGCCAGAGGATGCTGCGCTGAAGCCCGAAGCAGCGCTGGAGTCTGCCTGCTCCATGCAACTGGAAACGTTGGCCCATTGGCACTTTGTGGTACAAGTTGACAGGGGAGGAGCTGCCCAACTTGTGTCAAAAGCCAATACGTTCCTGCCTCCACAGGTCCTTGCAATGCTCAACTCCATTGCTCCAGTGCTTGACCCTGCAGAAAAGTTTCTGTGTTGTGTCTCATCCTCTGAAACAGGTTTCCTCAGAAGCTTAGTAATTTTTTTTTTAACCTTTTCATATCTTTTAAACTATGAAAAGGCTGAGAGAGACCTCAGAAGCCATGAACGCTTCCCTTGTGTGAAAATAAACTCTCTGAGCAATTTGATCCACTCCTTGACCTTACACTCCCTGAGAACAGGGTATTTTGCAGTACTGAGTAGCTATGTATGGTTACTTACCATAATGTATTTTCATAAGTTTACCTCTCTGGGATCTGAATCAGTGTAATGCTCTTCCCAGAGTCCTTCTGGTTTGAAAGTTCCCTACTCGTGTCTTGTTGTAGATGTTTTTTTCTGCCATTCCTGGGTGTATCTGAAGTTTGCTACATCTCTTAATTTTGGCTGTTTCCACACCTACTATGTCTATATACTAAACTCAACATTTTAAAAAGAAAATTAAAAGGACTAATGTGCCAGCCAGTGCAATTAGCTTTTAAAAATAAACTAAATGGGCTACTTTGGCTGAAGAGTTGTGACAGCAGAGGTTTCCAATGAAGAGCGTGAAAAGTGTGAATGTCCAGGACAGACACAGCATGTTTAATTCAGGCTAAAGACACATGTATCACCTGTTCCAAGATAGGCCAAATGTGCTCACCAGGAGACCCTTTGGCTTGTAAGTAACCATCGAAGAACAGCGGGGAAAGTGTCCTAATGTGAGTTGTTATCAGGGAAAAAGTGGTCTAAAGACGATACTGGGAAACAGACGTTCTATATGAATCAAAGCAGGCTTCAGTGGTAGCATGGGATGGATTTTGGCTTCTCCAGTGCTAAAACTGTGTGGCCTCAACTCCTCTGCCAGCAAAGTGCTACAGCTCCAGGTCCACTCATGTTTTCTTTCTCAGCTTCAATTGCTGCAGAGTTGCAATAGCTGTTACACATGCTGGGTACTGTGCATTTTCAAGGTATTAAAAGTGTCCGGTCGGGACTGCTGCCCCAGTTTTGTTTTGCTCTGGCACGTGTTGGGTTCATAAGGTTTTGATGCTGGGAATACAGAAGCCTTGTCCTTGCCTGTGTAGGAGCTCAGAGGAACTGCCAGCATCCCCACCCTGTTCGCTAAACCAAGCCCAGCTCGAGCTGCCTGGCAGCACCTCACAAAGCCAGGGGGCTTCCACGTGGTGAGACCCCATCTCTCGGAGAGTCAGGATGAATACCTTGGCTGGCTAAAACTGCACACCCAGAGCAGGTCAAGCCTCAGCCACATTCTGAAGAACTAAAAGCATTTTGGTCATTAATTGGCCATGCAGACCTAAAACCCTAAACTTACCCAAGGTAAATGCAGCAAGCTGCCTTGAACTGCTAACCTCAGTGTGAAGACAACACCCTCCTTTTTCATGCATGTCAGGGCCCTGCCAGTCGTTTTTGCAAGAAGGAGACTGAAAAAGGCCAGTGATGAAGTGAAGCTGCCGTGTCAGTGGTTACGGGGCTGGCTAACACTCCTTCCCCTACAGTTTCCATCATTGCAGTCACGCTTGATTTTCCACAGGCATGCGGCTAGCCGTAACCTGCTGAGTTTCGTCTCTTACCATATGCTTCTCCCTTTGAAGCACAGCATTTCCTAGAGGAACCGTGTCCTCTGCCTATTTCTAATTACCCTGTTTCAGCGGGTCTTTTCTGGTAGCGGGCGATGGCCCGGGGGGATGCGGGCTAAGGTGCCACCCGGCACCCACAAGGCAGGTTTGGCCGCACTGGCTGCTGCCGGGTCTCACCTCCGCCGCTCCGCAGCCGGGCGAGCATCCTGCTCACTCCGTCTCTTCAGCAGATGTGTATGATTAATGGATTATTTACCTTTCGCTGCCTGATGATTATTTTTTTCTGCCTCTAACCTTTTCACTTTTACAAATTTATTTTGACTTTGAAATGCTGGGGATTCCACTTATAACCTTTATGTTTATTGGTGAAGTAGGTATTCTTAGACTGTTTTCCCCCCTCTTTCTAATTCTGGAGTTTAATTATATTTTTCCTTCTGCCTTTTGGTACAGGTGCAGTAATTAAATGGCATTAAGTCTGTTTCACGACCATTAAGGAGGCTTGTTATTGTCCTTTTTGCAGGTATTTGAAGTTGTAAATGAGTCACCTTTCTGATGAATCCGCCTGGTAAACCTCTGACATATCACTGAGATGGTGCTGCTGTGGTTGTACGAAGAAATGTCTTGAGTGAGGTGCAGTCCCTGGCCTTTTCCAGCAACCAGCCCAGAGAGGTGGGGGTGAAAAGAGAGCGGCTGTGTTTGGGGGTGCAGCCCAAGGCTTGCAGGTGGGATGAGCCAAGGGGAGGGGGGGGAGGCCAGCAGGAGAGCAGCAGGACAGAGATTTCATTTGACTCTTGGGCACAACATTTTCAAAGCCCCAAGGGCACGCCTGGGTGTCTCCAGCTGGAGAGGTAGTCCTAGGAGCGGGGTGGGCACTGGGGGATACTTGCATAATCTTATTTTTCCTCTGCCTTTCCTTTTGTTTCACCTTATCTTTTGTTCTTTTCCCCGTTCTGCCGGCCCGCTCCAGCCTTATCTCTGGATTTTTCATGCCTTTTCTATAATTTATCACCTGTTAAGGTACACTGTGCTGATTCCTTCCTTAGTTTTCCTTCCGAGTGTTTCTCCCTGCTTTTCTGATTGCTTGTGCGTGCCGACCAGACACCCACACTCCCAGGACTCTTGCTCTGTTGTAGCTGTTCTCTGGCACTCTCTCTGTAAAAGCCAATCATCTGACTTGTGCTGAGCCTTAAATAATAAATATGAATACTTAAACCGCTGAAATTATTCAGGGATGAGTTTGTTTTTAAACTCAGGCTTGTGACCTCAGGCCACTTGGATGAGACCCCTGACATTGTCTATGTGCGTGGGGTTTTCTCAGTGTTTCTAAAGTACTATTAATGGAAGATTATAATGGGACCATTTTTAAAACACTGTTTAAGTGGTGGAACACTAGATATCATATTGATGCAGTGGGCATGATTTCAGAAAGGGTGAATTAATCGGCTTTATGTATGTGATGGGTGTGCAGGAATGGAGCTTGCACGAATACAGACCACACACTTCAAAATACTGTAAGGGGAGACAGCAAACATAGTAGAAATGTCCCAAAAGTGAGCTAGGGTGAGGAGAAGGGAGGAAGAAGAGGGGCTTCTTAGTAGCATAATTCCACAGTGTTAGTCCTCTTTTCAGCACTAGCTAAGGCTGGAAATTTATTCTCCATGATTATACTAGAGGAAAATTGTACCCGTCTTTTGGAAGGCACATACACAGGTTTTAAAATATTCTTGGAAGAAAGCATGTTGAGTGAAAAGTGTGGACCTGAATAGAAGTTGCCTCCGTGTGGTACGCACCTCTTTATGCTGCAAAAGATAAAGCCGCCGGTCTTTTTTGGATTTTGTGGTTTTGTGCATTGACCTTCACTGGTACCATCAGAACAAGAACAGTGTTGCTCCTGAGGCCAGGCTGGCTAATTCGATGGAGTAAGCAGGTCAAGAGTAAGAACAGTTGCCTGGGGGCATCACCAAGGAGGCTGGATGCTGTGAGTCAATCTTTTTTTTTTTTTTAATACTATTATTATTGTTCTGCTGTAGGGCACATGGGACTCTCAAGTTTGTACCGTTCTTCAGTGCATCTCTCTCAGCGTGCTTTAAGAAGAGCCTCATATTTGTTGTATGGGTCTCCCCTCGGGTACCCTGCCTCCCACCAGCTGTTGGATTTGGCTGAAAGAAAACCTCCGTCAGAAAAGGCCACGTGAAGGACGACCTCATAAAGGGCAGGTTTTGCTGTGCAGCTGAGGACATGGTACGGTTCCCTCTGACTTGCGTGCCCACCGCAGTGCCGGTGCTGGTTCTCTCTCTCCGCAGCACCGGGGACCTGCAAGCAGGCAAAGTTATACGGGCGAGGACTCAAACTTGTGCTGGTGTCCCCTGCTTTTGTCACAGCACGGTTGTGTTACCTACTGGAAAGCCCGGTCAGCGCAAGCACAGTCTTAGCACCGCCACCATCGCTTTGCCAGTAGAGCATGCTGGTATTCAAGGAGAAATGAGGTCCTCTGCTGCCTCAGTTACAATTTCCTTCCCCTCAAATGTTACAAAGAACAGGAAAAAAAGCTCTTTGTATGCCAGAGCATTCACAGCCCTCCGACAGCAGGAGGACAGTTGTGTAAAGCAATGTCAGGTAACAATGCATAAAATGAGCATACCAAAGTTGCTGGGTTTTTCTATGATTTCCATTGCTGGGAATACCTGAACAAGACATTTTATAAGTTTTCTGTGATGGGTCTGACCCCACACAGGGAGCAGGGAGCAGGGAGCAGACAATACTTAGGTGCCGTGTTATACCAGAACTAAAATATCTAGGTAAGATGTGATGACATGATGGAAAAGCATGGCTAGCACTTAGCTTTTCCTCCACCTCCCTCAGCTTACCTCTGCCAGAGCTAGAGGTTCAACCCAAATGGGCCAAGAGGCCCACAAAATTTGTTGCCCGAAACTGGCATGAACGTCACCCTCAAAATATTAGGCTAAAAAAAATTGAAATGTTTTTCTTCTTTAGGAAAATGCTATGAAATTAAGAGAACCGCCCAAACAGGCTGGGTAGCTTCAGGGTTTTGATGTTATGTTGGTGGCATGAAAGAAATGAGAAAGTTCAGATGTCGTCGTCACCTCTGCCACCCCACTGCCCGGATCTCAGGCTAGATCCAGATGGGCTTGGACTTAAGAAATGAGGAACAGCCCAGCTCCCTGCGCATTTGCCAAATATCCACTCTTGAAGCTGTCATCAGTAGCTTGTTATTTTCTAGAAATTCCCTGTTTATTCAGTCCTGCTGTAATATCTGAAAAAAACCCAAACCCAAACTGTTCCTCCGAGACGGATGCACCTTTTAGCCATTTATCCACCACAGAGTCTTGTGGATGCTTAAGCAATATGTTCCTCTGGCAAAGACCAGAAGACATTTGGACCCTTCCCAATCTGGGTTCAAGCTTGTCAGCACTGTTTTAAAACAACACAACCAACCTGACACAGGCTGACGCTCTTTTGAGTTGGGCTTGGATAACGCGGTCTCTGGAGAACCCAGCCAGCCCAAATTTTTCTAGGATTTCAACACACATCGGGATGGTTGGGCCCCACTCAGTGCAAGTACCATGTTGACAAGGCAGTATCTTCATTGGCAATTGTGGGCAATGGTAATGTTGTTCATGACTGCTACTGGATTTTTAGGCACTATTATTATCAGCCTTGTTACCTACTGAAAACCTGCGGTGTGTTCAGCCATCAGCTTTCGTTTGACAACCCTGGCCTCTTTGACCCTATGCTGTCCTGCACCTATGGTTGTTGTAATGAACTGGACCTTCAGAGCTCGTTTCTGCCAAAACTCAGCTATGCTCTATTGATTATTTGCCTTGGAAGGAGCTGCCATCTGGATGATTAGCATCGACCGTTTTCTAACCACTGTCCAGAGGCAAAACTACTTGAAATCCCACCGTGCCAAAGCCACAACTGTTTTTTTTTCCGATGCTTTCTGCATTGACTTTCCTCCACTGACTGGATGGATGGTTGGGGAAATGCAAACCAGGGCTCTCCAGGGTGTATTTCCTACCTGTTGAACTAATGAAGCAATGTTTGTTGCAGTGACATTTTTCATTCCTTTCAGCATCATTCAGCACCCCAACCTTTGCATCCCAGGCACCCTCTGTACGAGCGTCCTGAGCACCCACAAACATGCCCTTTGCTTCAGCCAAAGGAACAAACTTGACCTGATAGGGCTGTAGCAACCTTGCCAGGTGAACATAAACCTGAATTTCAATGCAAGAGCCCTTCGCTACGGTTCCCACTCTGTTGGATTTTCACTCTGCCAGCTCCCCAGCTACACAGCGCACAACATGCCTTTGGCATCCAGTAAATGCCTGCAGTGTTACTAGCACCAACCTTGCCTGGCTGAGGGCTTGTCCTGTCCTCTACTGCCTGAGCACCACAATGCTTCAAGAGGTTTGAGCTAAGCGCAGGCATAAGCCATCCAGGATTCTCCCCAAATAGGAAAAATAATACAACCTATGCTTCTGATGAGAGCCACCCAACCGTCTAAGCAGCGGTGTCAGAGAAGTAGCTGAAAATCAGGGAAGAACTAGCCAAACTCCCCAAATTGTGCTCCTGCATCTCTCTTTCTGACCACTCCATGAGTTTTTAATGCACAAACCCAACTGGAGAATGAGCACATTCCCATTTGTTATTTGGCTTTGAGACGCCAAATAAAACCAGAACAGCTCAAGACTGTCAAAGCCACTCTTGCAACTAAACCCAGGTTGACTGAATGGCACGTAGCTACTGCTCAACAGTCTTTACAACATTATTTCTTTATATAAACTTACTTTTGGCTAAAAAATGCAGCAACAAAAAGAGAGGTGAAAACATTATTTACAAAATTTGATTAAACAGCATAACCAAAGAACCAAGTGATTTTTAGCACAAGAGCAGTGAAATGCTGAGGTGACAGATTCACTCATACCAAAGTTAAACTGCGGTTTCAGTGAGGTCTGCCTACTTTATAGTTTGCCAGGACAACCATTGCATCCCCAAGCTGCATGTGAGAGAGAGGGATGTAGCAGGCAAAGGACGTACCACCCCCTCAGGACATGTAGGCCCATGCCAATACCTAAACCTAGCAGTGACCACTTCTCCTCCTGCCTGGTTACCTGCCACATTCTCTTAAATTCCTTCCAGTGATGGTTTTTCAGGACTGACAGACGTTTAATCCAGTTTTCCCATTTCTCATGACCCAAAGGCCACCACCTGCCTACACTTTCTAGCCAGCATCCTCAGTACATTTTGGTCACGTACAGTATTTCCCCTATATCATGGGCAGGAAAACTGCAGGGGGAAAAGACCCAAGCACATGCAGAGTGGGGCTGGGGACCAGCTGAATTAGGTTGCACCTACATGTCCTAAACAGAGATTCCTCCTTTTTCTACACTTTTGCTTTGCATTCCTCCCTCCCTGCCTCCCCTTGGAGATAACACTGGTTTCCTTGGCTTGCCACATTCTCTTTGTCATCCTTTACCAATCCTCCCTTTCCTGGCGTTTCCTCATCAGCAGATCCTACAGTGCCACTGTGATGGCCCTGGCCCCTTCTGCTGGAAGTGGGAAGAGGGGACACCTGGCCCTTTGGCCCTGAAGCTTGCTCTGAGCCAGGGCCATCACTCCTGAGCAGCAAGGAGGAAGCTGAGGAAAGTCGGCTCCCTGCTGTAGAGTAGGTAAGTGCCAGCATCATTTCCATGCTGCAGGGATGCAATCGCCCCCTTTTCCCAGGACATGGGCTAGCCTCGAGCAGTAACTGTCCTTTTGGCCTCCGAAAGTTGCATTAGGGATCTCTAGTAATAAGTGCCATCCCACCTTCGTAGCACTTGCATCCTTGTTTTCCCTAAATTTTTGTGTTTATTATAAAGAGAGCTCCAGTAGAGAAGCTGCAGATTAAGCTCGCTTTCTACCTGGTGCCAGAGGGGCCTCGGCAAACAGCAGCCGCTTTTACTGCTCTCAGCTACCAGCCTACGCTCCCAGATCAACGTGGGCCCTGTATCCAGGTCTTCCGCTCCAAGGGCTTTAGTATTTCTGTTCGTACCGCTCCAGGATGCCCACGCACCGTCACCGGTCAGGCTCCCCCTGTAACCACCGGCTTTAATCAGGGAAGGGATGGCTTCAGCTACACAGAGACAGAGAACAAGATCTTCCAACTCTGTAACGGCAGCAGCCGCTTTCACCTGAATCTGTAAAAAACCAGGTTAAGTCAAGGAAGTGGTAAAAGACAAAGTAAAACTTCTTCCCCAAACTAAAATTCACTAGTTTTGAAGAACACCCATTTCTCTCCTTTAACTGAACTTGCTCAGTTCAGCCTTTTCACCTGGACACTGCTGGCAGTCACCCAGATGAATCCTCTATTTACCACTGAAGAAGCTTCCTCCTTCACGTGGCCATTCGCATCCCAGGGTTTACATATCCAGGAATGAATGACAGAAACATAATTAAAAGATTTTTTTTTTATTAAAAATCAACATATATATACATTTGTACATTCCACATACCGCTGTGTATGTTCACCAACATAACCGTTAAGTCAGAGAGCGTGAAGAGCACAGATTTCCATCTGAACAAGTTTACTGCAGGGGGACTTCAGTATTGTAATCAATCAGACATTACAGAATGTCATTAGCTCCTTTTCCCTTTAAAAGCAGCAGCACGTTTAATTATCAGTGTTCACAAGGCATAAGCCCCAAAGTGTTGTACAGCAAGAGAAAAATTAATTAGTAAATATAGGCAATAGGGGGAGAGCTCACGAGAATGTGGTAGTTGCTGCCTACTGCAAACAGCAGGATGTTAATAAAACACTGAAGAGTTGAGCTGAATAGAGACTGCAGCAAATGGGGAAGAGTAATAAAGGTTACTTCTTGATATAACTGCATAAAATAAAGTATTTTTAATGTCATTCAGGATAAGAGAACAGACAGTTTATAAGGGCTCAGCAGAGTCAGGATAACGCCTGTGTGGTCAAACATGTGATAAAGGTCTTGGAAAACATAGGCATACTCCAACTCTCCCCCCACACTTTCCCACAGTTGATGTTAAGAGTTTCACATGGTTGATGTGACATTTTATCGGACATAGACAGATGTGCTCCACCAGAACTCCACCAGTCCACCCAGAACCCAAGATTGACACCAATGTCAATTAAGCCCGCTAGAAGAGTGACATCAATCAGGTAAGGAAGGCTGGGAAGTTTTTGGAGATTGGGAGCGGGGTGGGCAAAGAGAGGAGTTCTCACCGTCACCCAGACTCCCGTCCACACCTGAGCCCCTACAGAACAGCTGCCTGAAGAAGTCAGTTCGTAGGGACCTGTGGTGCTCTCTGTGCAACAAAAACCAATTCCTTATATTCTCCAGACTTTGAGATCAGTATTCCTGTAAAGTTACTGATGTGATAACTTATCCCTTTAATGCACAGAAATGAAGACCTAACTGAATTCTCTCTCGGAAATGTACAGCTATTAATCTTAGTTCGGGCAGAGTGCCAGATTCTGGGCAATTTTTTCTCATCAGTATTTTTCCTCTTTTTGACTTTGAGGGGGGGGAAAAACTGCCTCTGATGACATATACACATCATAGGTAATTTTTATGTGAGGAAGAGTTGAGATATGGAAGAGTAGAAAAGGGTTTTTGTGCTTTTTGTATGTATCAGTGACTGTAGTGGAGGATGGCTAAAAAAAATTAAAGCCAGAGCTGCAGTATTTCTGTAATTAGAAGCTACATGTTAAGCAAATGTGCCTCAGTATCTGCAAAAACATTTCAGTGAGAGACTAATCTCATTTATTATGTCCTGAATCATAGATACGTGGCCACATTTAAGAAAAAAAAAAAAAAAAGCACAACTGTTTTGGTTTTCACACATACAAAGTTGGAGGAGACTCATTGGAAAAAAAAGAAGTGTGAGAGAGAAATTACAAACACAAATGATTTAGCAAGAGCTGAATTAAGAAAAAATATTCTGACAGAATCTCCTCTCTCCAAGGGCAGGTCTAAGACACTAAGATTCCCTAACTGGGGAGAAAAAGATTGCATCAAGCTTAAACTCCCAGAACCCATTTAATTTCCAAACTAGAAGGATGGTAAAAGAAATTTTCCTCTTTCCTGCCTCTCCTCCTTCACATACCCAGTCAGCAATTAATAACCAGATTACCTGCTGCAACCACACCAGAAGAGAATTTACACCCCAGTAGCGATGCTGTCCCAGGACTCCAGGCACACAAACCAAAGATGAGCAAACCAACAGTGCGGAAGTAAAAGGAGGGATGAACTCAGGCTCTCCAGTGTGAAGTGCTCTTACCCAAGGGGTGGTGTAGTTGTCCTACCTAGGGGAATTTGAGTGCAGACCTTTCATAAATCTCCCAGTGAGAAAGCATAGGAAGCCACGCACCACTGTGACGTAGGCTGTCACTCGCCGCTGGCATTATCGGAGCGTTATCCCAATTGCTCACGCGCTGCAGGCACACTGGAAGAGCATCCTCCACCTGCCACCTCCCTGCTGAGCTCCTGGCTCTACCTCAGCCTCACACTGTTTTTTTCTTTTTGTTACCATGGGACTTCCATATTAATTCATCCAAAGGAGTTCTAGTATAAAATTTAACAAAGAAACAGGTAACAATGTATGAATCAAATGTCAGTATTTTTCCAGTCCACATTTTTGGGGGGCTAGAAATTAGATCCCCCAACTTAAATATTCATCAGCCTTTTGGTCATCTATGATTGTAAATATGCTACCTTGCATTATTCCGATTTCCGTATTTGTCCTGTATGTACAATTATTGTTACTGCTGCATTTTAGCCAAAGTACAAATCTGAAAAAATACCGCATATTAATAAAGAATTTTTTAACCTTTTACAGCCATACCTTTTCATGTAGTAACAATTAAGAACTTCCCCGTGGTCTGGAATGATACAATCTCTATTTCATTGCGACACGAGTCGACAAGACTAAGTTCATCAGTACCTTGTGGCTAGAATTAGCCTTAATTTTGGAGAGCGGTACTCGTTTTAGTTCCTCCTTATTATATAGGAACAAAGCCCACTGAGGATGCTTGCAGCAAAAGAATTTCTTACAAACCACATGCTACCGTACACAAAAGGCTTATCAGAGCTTTGTAAACTCACTCCCTCTCTATCGGCAGGGAGGACAGGAGACTACAAATTTGTCTGTGTCATCATTGCCAGTTGTATACACAGCGTTTGAAAACCATGAATACAAAAGAATCTGCTCATACCAGTGCCACACAGGAGAATCACTCATGTCAGAATTAAGTCAGAAACGCCCACATTTGTCTTTCTTGAAGGTGTCTTTCACTAAATGTGGCTTACACGTCTTAGCAGAAAGTGCTACGGAATCCCTTACTTGGATTTTATTTATTTTTTAAAACCCAACACAGCTCTACTTTTCCAATTTCAAACTCGGGAAAGAGAATGATCCAAAGGTCGTTTACTTAAAAGACAAAGAAATGGATATTTTTCTTCCCCTGGATGTAGCCTGGTTGCCCCTTCCTGGAGGCAGCACTGCGCTTACAAGGCTGTTTCATAAGCCAGCCTTCCCCTAACAGAACACCTCTGCCAAGACCACATCTGGAAGACACCGTGCAGATATTCCATTTTGCTGAAAGTCTCCACTCTGATTGGGAACACTGAAACAGTGAGTAGCCATACCACCAACTCCATTGCACGCTGGCCAGTAAGCTTGGTATTTATTAGAGCTTTAACAGAATTGAAATAAATGCTTTGACTTTGAAATACTTAACTTTTATTTAAAGTCATTATTTTTGAACATCTCTTGGGGGACACTGCTTCTTTTAAATAGATTGCTTTAAAAATGGTTAAATAGCAATGTGAATACTTATCAGGGCAGCTAAGTAAAGGGTTTTTGTTGTTATTTGAAAAACCTTTGTTTACAGAATGTTTTGTAGAATATAACAAATCCAGTACCCCTGTAGTGCACCTTTGTAGATTTCTTCCCAATTATACCTTCCTTCCGTGACTTTTGATTGCACAAAGTCATCCATGAGTACTAAAACCTATTCTCGTGGAGTTCCAATCTGCCTAAGTTATGTTACAGCAAACATTTAGCACATAGCCTGTATCAGCCTCATCTTCATCCTCCAAAGAAACTCTAGAATGACATAAGGTCAATTTATTCAATTGTATGTACAGTATATTTGCATATTAATAAATAAATCAATATTAAAGTTAAGGTCTCTTCCTCCCATATGAAAGTGAACACAGTCTGACCAGATAATCTGACTTTGCTTTTTTAATTCCAAGCACATCTGTGTGACTGAGGCAAACAGTTTCCACTCAGTTTATTACAGTAACTGTAGGAGTAGAAACCTAACAGACCAGTGCTTACATTTAAATTCGGGGGGGGGGGGGGGGGGGGGGGGNNCCCCCCCCCCCCCCCCCCCCGGAGAAGTACTAAAAAGTGCATCAAAAGCCAACAATTTGTAGAGCAAAAATCAAGTTCATAATGTGATCCTGGGGAAGAGAATCCAGATCAAAAAAGGACATGCTGCAGCAAACATTACAACCAATGCACATTTTTGTCTTGATAGTAAGCTGCATGATGCCAGTCTCATCACATAATGTTCCAAGAATTCCAACTCCAGTAGATGCCATCTCCACCTCTACAAATTTATCAACACCAACATTCAGTGCAAAGTGACATTTCTTAAAATAACTGTTTGCCTTGTCTCCATAACATTCATCCTTACTGTGAAGAAAGGCTCGATTTCTTTAACTGTTTATTACTATATACAGAAGAGCCTCTATTTGCACGTCTCCATTTCTGGTAGTGAATTTCCTTTTCTGTCTACATTCATTAGAAATCCAAAAGGTAAGTGGTGATATTTCATATTTAATGGAACTCTTCCCATTAACCCAAAGAGTAGCTGTTCATCTTGATTTATACCTAAAGTAGCTGCACTTCATTCTTTTTTCCAGCCCACTTCCAACAGGATACAAGTCATGGCAACCTGTGGGACTGGAACATATTTCAAGTCTGATTGCTGGAGCCAGAAGAGTGATGAGTCATGTTTGAATTCAGATGTCTGTTTGCAGCACAGTGTGTGTGGACCATACCCCCATTTGGGTATCTTACAAATACAGGCTCGCAGAAAGGATTTTGGCACACCTGACAGACCTTTTTGTCCGAAAGAAGAATTGGGATTCCTTTTTGTTTAACCTAAAGAGAGGGGGAAAAAAATCCAAACATGAATGTAGCTAGAAAGGAAGGGGTATTATGAGGCATGTAATTTCAACTGTACAAAAGGGACAAACCCAGTCAATTATAGAGGCAGTAGGAAAAGACAGCTTGAACTATTTAACTCAAATTCAATTTCCACAAACTTGAATTCCACTTCCACATTCAGACTCACTCATTTTCATGCTTCCTCTTAAGTACTTCCCCCCCCCAGCTTTTTTTCTTCTTCGCTGTTTGTTTATAATGCATCTGAAAACCCAATGCGGCTTCCTAAACAAACTGAACACTGATGCATTTTTATTCCAGACAGATTCTGCTGGATACACCGTTGTTAGAACTAAACAGATTTAAGAATCTGCTGGCAGCTTTAAGCAACACAGCTCTAGCTACAAACAGAAGAAAGCTTCACAAGAGAGTTTACCACTAACAAAAGCTACTAAGAAGCTTCATTTAATACTAAGTGCTGGGTAAACTTTTTTGCAAATTCTGACAGGTCACAATCCTAGTGAAAAACACGCTAACTCACATTTGTTAAAGTTTCTGCAAGAATTTTGTTAATCTATAAATCCCAGATTCACTTTCATTCAGCCCAGAAATTCAACAGAGTTGTTCCTATTCAAAGGACCCCACCTTCCCTTTTGTTTTACAGAGAAAGCATAAAATTAAGTTTGAATCTAGTAGTCATGGCAAGAAAAACTATTAAATGCAGCAAGTAAAATTGCCAAGGACATGAAGACAACTTTGTCCTAATTCTTTAAACTTCTGATTATTATGTATCAAAGGACTTAGTTGTAAAGCTTCAAGGTGCCTTTATTTAAAAAAAACAAAACCAAAACCCAAAAACCAACCCAACCTACCTTCTCGTATTTGTAGATTAAGTTTTCAGCTTGTGCTAACCCGAGTGCAGTTTGAGTCATTCTCTTTGTGTGAATGCTTTGCCTCACTGCTCCAGCCAGGAATGGGGAGAGGAGCTGCACTGACCAGCTGTCAGGCACCAGCTGCAAAACTAGAGCCGCATCAAATTCAGCAGCGTGGTTATTCAAGAGGTCCACAGCAGCCGTGACGAGTGCACAATCCGAAGTGCCTGGATTTAGATACACTGACAGCAGCATATGGAAAAGCCTCTGTCTGTACTGCATCTCTCTGTTCTTAGAGTTCCACATACAGTATTCTTCAGCGGCATGGAAGTCCTTTAACTCGTGGACAAGGATATGCAAAGCCTTCTCATGCTCTTCCAGTTTTCCATATAAAATTGCACTTTCCATATGAAGGTCCGTGCCCTGGATTTTGTCTGTTAAATGAGAAATAAGGCAATATTTGCTCAGTGGAGAAGACAACTACTCCCTCTCCCAGCGTCAATGCAAACAAGCCCACAGAATTAAACTCCTGGTATTTTTGCAGGGGTGCTGGCAGCTATTAAGAGGACAGGCGTTTATAAGTACAAGAATGTCTATACATATGGAAACACATATCTAATAAAAGAGCACCACATGATACAGGAAAAAGAAATTACTAAATAACAGGTGATAAAACCAGGGTCACTGACATCTTTTAACTTCTAGTACATCAGTCTTCCGCATTTCTGAGCACACTGCTACCATGTGTGATAAACTCTAAGATGAAGCCATGATGTTTTTAACCTCTGCTTCTCCCAATATTATAGAAAATTACAGAATAAACTCCATAAAAGACAATGAAGATCAAATAGTACTTCCCTTTAAGAAGGTAACCCTTAATCCAGTCTAACAGTTTAAAGTGTCAGCAACAGGCAGGGAGAATGGCAAGTTCATCTGTCATTTCAAGATAAAGTAGAAAATCCTCTACTTATTGTAAAGGTGATACAGATTTGGCATAGGTCTCTGTAAAAGGTATGGAAATACAATGTTTTTCTCCCCAGAATATTTTGGTTATCAAGGAGGAACACACTAGCATGCAATTGATCTCACCTTCATGTAAGGTAAGAACCACCATGTAAGAAAATCCTATGTTTTGGAGTACATGGATTTCAAGAGAATAATCCATCTTGTAACTCTTACCCTTAAGAATTTGGTTAAAAATTAAAAGATTAAAAAGAGCAAGAGTTTCAAGGACTGTGTTATACTTGTACATTACCTGTCATATAAAGTTTTGCTGACTGAAAAGGCAAGGGGACAGTAATTTAGCTCAACTGTTGCTTGCCTTAAGCCAACAGTAAGGTGTATTTTGCACTTCTCACTCAAAAAGATGCTCATATTTTTGTTTAGCATAAACCCCAGCTTTTGCGGTGAGAGTGAGTTATGGACAACAAACAAGTCCTTTATAATCAGATTCCTCAAAGCTTTGCTTCAATTCACTGAGAAACAGACTGCTTAACAAATAAATTTGTAAGTTTTCCATTTGCAAAAGACTGTCACATGTTACATGCTCACTATTTAAAAGAAATTGACTATAAATTAAGAAGATAATTGTATGAAGGTATTTTTTTCTAGCTAGTTATGGTTTTCTCTCTTTGGTGCAGTGGCAAACATACCATTCTACCTCACAAGCTACAGGAGATGAAAGACGACGCTAACAGATATGCTTTCTGAATTAACTCGTGTCTGTTAGAAATACAGATGGTAATTCTATCAACCCAATACACCTAGAAACCTCAGCTCTTTTAGTTGTCTATCCTTATGGGGATTTAATTTTGGTTCCTGCTGGAACTGACATATAGCATTTGTAACAGATAACATGCATCTTACCCAAAATAAAGTGAATTCTATAAAGATCAGATTTCTGAAGAAGACTGCGTAGTTTAAACAGCAGCTCAGTTCTTTCTGTACAATTATCGGTGGTCACAGATTTTAGCTGAAGTATTGCCTCCAAGTACAAGACTGCTAGATGAGTATGGTACTTCTCTTTCTACAGATGAAAAGAACAATCTTAGCTCAGCTTACAAAGACAACCCTTTCTCCCCACCAGTAACAGCAATGAATATTTACATAATTACATAGGAATGTGTTAATTTATTTAATTCAAATTAATCAGAAAGTCTTTTGTTCATGCAGATAGACAACTTATTCAGACCAGCTTCACAAAATACACTATACCTATAGTATGGGATTCTCTAGTTCATTAATACAGGTATTTCCAAAATGTAGATATGAAATATCTTATTCCTAAACCCCTTTTCACCTTAAATAAACAAGCTCTATAAATAGCTTTTCTTGCGCAAATATTACCTCCTTCCAAAAGTTCACCTAACAGAAGTCAATGCAGTAAAGCAGATCTCTCTCCTTCGAGCACAAGTATGATGTTCACTATAACTTGTCCTCGTTTCCCTTGTAAAATGAGTAATTTTGATCCAGTTATTTTTTCCTCTTACTCAGGTATGTTCTTTCACCTTTTCTATTTCTGCAATAAAGTTTGAGAAAGCCACCAGAGGTAGACAAGCACTCTGAAGGCACAGTGCTCTTTATGTTATCCACTACCCAATATTCATCAAAACAAGTTGATGATTTGACTGTTTGATACATTCTCACTAAAGCATTCACATTAATCTAGTACTTTCTAAAGACCAAATCAATTTATAACCCAGCCTTTATTAGCAGGTAGATTTAATTATAAATTATTTTTGTTACAAATATTTTACAAGGCATTCAAAAAGTTTGTTTGAAAGTATTCATGACATAAGAAACTAGTACGTTTATCTGTCATGGCGTCACACACCTTGACGTATTTGCAATAGCAACAGAGACAAACCATTGATCTCGCATATTTATTTGAAGAATGTAAATTAGTGAACTGGTCATCAGTTCCGTTGAGTTCTTTCAATGTTAATTTACTTGCTTTATTTGCAGGTTTCAAGTAACTTCTGCTGTGCTTAAAATGTCTCATACCCAAGCACCATAATGCTTGAATGCTTCTGTATTGTGCTTAAAAGTCCAAAGGTAGAATACACTGTTACTTATGACTTGTCAACACAACTTTTGGACATTCAACATCTAGAGTGGTTTGGATTCTGCAGTGAGAGTTGCATGGTTTAATTCTATCATTAATTGTTCAAATTTCTCCAGAAGGACAGAATAAAACATACCTACTTGTAAAACACTGAATTAGCAATTTTAGCATATTGCTGCCGTGCAATAGGATTAGCAGTCATTCAAACATTTTTCTATGATCTTACCAGATGGAGGTTTGAATCTCATCAGTGAAACAGAAAAGTATGCAATACTCAGATATAAAAAAAAAAAAACAACACCAAACCCCAAACCTCTTGAGTGGAGGTAAGCAACTGTTTTGCCATCATGAGAGTTGAAAAGTTAAAAAAAAAATGCAGATATCTGCTCATCTGCTACTTTAATCTTAAAAACACTCCTTCCCTACTGAGTACACGTGAAAGCCTTCAAATTATGCTTATTTCTTCTAGACTTTGGCTTTTTTCCAGAGTTGTTCATCCTAGTCTGCATTCTGAATCCTGTGCCTATTTTTAGTATTCTTGTAGTACTCACCTCTATTTTTCTTTCCAATACTAGATGTTCTAGATATTTAACACGTGCTTTAGGATATTTGTTAAGGCAACTGATGATATCATCTGGATTAATGCTGTTTTTCTCCTGTTCTTCCAAAGGCCTTTTAGTGAAAATCTGTACGCCAACCTAGAAAGAATTAATTGCATTTAGGAACTTGGTGGCAACCATTTTATTACCTTTTTATTTTAAATACTTATTTAACAGCACTATCAGATTAGTTAGCACATTATTCAGGAAGCTAAACAATATAAAACCGTGCTCAACACCACCAAGATTACACTAGTCAGTTCTTATGTGATCTCACTCACTCCTATCTCCATTACCTCAATTCATAGCCTATACGCTGTCCAGCCTAATATTGCCTTTTGTGTTGGGCACAACCTCCACCAGCCACAAAAAGTATTGAACAGATCTGCATAACAGCAGAACAAGAGACTTCAGCCTTTGCAGCACGGAAGTGTAAGTTAGACACCAGAATGTTTACAGCCTTATCAAATGTGATGATATACACAGAGCAAGAGACTTCTATAATGACCAAAACAAGTTTAGAAATCTGTCATTGCATGTAATAACTGAGCTTTAAATTAATACAAATTAGGCAGTAAAAAGTTCCAACAGCACAGACTGACATCAAACATCCCATTTAACAGCACACCACACTAATGGATGTTACAAAATTATTTTTTGAATTTTGGTGAACTAAGCTAATCCTTGTAGCAATGAGGTTTTGTCTTGAATGAAGGCTACTTATTCCACATTGTAGTGCACACAGATTATCACCCGTCCCTGGAATCCTTTTAAAAAAAGAAACAGCAGCAACAGTTAAGCTGTTAGGTGATTTCTTAATTTTTTTTAAGAATGGAAAATTATCTTGCTTAATATGAAAAAAAACCAGAAAACACACTGTATCTTTCACTGTACAGAATGAATAAAACTTTGTTTTCAGAAGAAAAAGAGGCAATTATCACTAGGACTTGTTAACAGAAAGACGGTCCAATTAGCTATCAAGATGGAACAATGTTAATGAACACCCAAACACCACTGCAGGGAAATACTTTGTATTTATGATGTCCTGTGAAAAGTACAATCACAAACCTCTTCATCTTTTTGTAAAACCCATTCGGAGTATTTCCACACTAGATCTTGGTCTGAGCAGAATGTAAGGAAGTCTACTATATATTCATAGAGATCTGAACGTGTAGAATCTTGAATGTCTCCATCAACTATTTTCACCCATAACTGCAACAAAACCACACAGATTAAAGCGCTTAAAACATGTACAGGCTCTTTCAACCCAAAATTTATGTGAGCTATTACAATACATAGTATTACCTATTGGTACTTGTAGAATTAGAGAGAGCTCCTAGGAACACCAGTTGCAAGGGACCTCACTGATCACTAAGTTTATACCTCCTCTCCACCACAGGCTTTTCTTGCACCCACCATATTCAACTAATTCAGACCCCATATCATGTGGGTTCTCATTCTGAGAGTGATTGGCCAAATACTTCAGAAGGAGGTATACTAATCCCAAAGAAATCTTTTGATAAAAAGTCCATTTCCCCAATGCATTGTATACTTTTCACGTATTCTGTGTGGGCAAGATTAAAAGCAAATGATACAAACAATTTAGAAGAAAACACAGGGTTTTTTGCTGCTCTTTCATTTTGACTGAAGAACTTTAAGTACTGTGTGAGATTATTTTTATATACATTATAATTGGAATTAAAAGGTGCCACATCTAGCTAACTGGTTTAGCAATAAATGTTCCTTGAAACACAGAGAAAAATATCTTGCATATGACAAAGGTATGTACTGCTTTTGTCGTCCTTACTGGTTTTCTGTTCAGGAAACTAGAGTGCATTTGACAGTGTTACTGTGATAAACCTATTCAAAAAACCACACAGTAACACAAACTACTTTTACGGTATCGGATATGGTCAATAACATATTAAATTTTCTAGATGAAGTTTCGCAGACAGGAATAACAAAATTATTTAGTCTGCAGTCTACGGACCACTGCTAGTGTTAGTGACATCAGAAGGAGGGTCCACAAAGTGATTACTAACCCAGCTGAAACCCACAGATCTTGCAGAATATGTTCACTGTCCATCATCAGGTAAGGAAATAAACTCTCGGTTGCTGTCAGTGCCTGCCATGAGATCACAATACTGCTTTGCTGTGTGCATACAGACTAATCAGCACAGGATATGTTCCGAAGTCCCTCAAACACCTTTTTAAGTGATGTCTTGGTTATTTTAGCGCTTCTGTCCATTTTTCAGAAGTACAAACATATGTTCTGCTATGTACAGTTTTGCTTAAAAAATAGCATACAAGCATCTAAATAGCTGTCATCTTCAGTAAGCTCTTCAGCTTTTTCACATCTAGAGTATTAATTTATGCAAGCAAGTCTCACCTGAGTTTCTCATATATACACATCACTACTTTTCAAACAGATGAATTAGCACCTCAGATTTTTATCTCGGAGGTAAACCGGTATTTTGGAATGTTTTACAGATGACACTAAAAGCTTTATTCTAACCTGAAGTGCTGCAGCATCCTGACCATTGTAGTGATACAGGAGACCAAGGGCAAAATACCTGTATAGAAAGAGAAAATAATATTAAAATCACTAGAACTTTCCTACCAATTTCATTATGGTTTGATTAACACAGAATGTTACAAATAATTGCTTACAGTGACATGTACATGGCCATGTCTACACTTGAACAAATGTCTGCAGGTTTTTTTTTCAAAAATCAAAGGAGAAAAGTTCTGTCCTAGAAATGTGTCTGTCTCTCCTGTCTCTAAGGCAGTTCTAGTTACTAGCTCCAACTTAAATAGAGTATGTGTCAAATTAGAGATGATTCCCATGCTATTCTTTGAATTTTATATACAGACTTAACACACAGCTCCAAATAATAAATATTCCTCCAATAGTTAATCAGGTGTCATTAAATCAATTTTTTATGATGCTTTTACTTAAAGCTGTTTTGCTATCAGAAACATTTTTTTCTTTAATGCAGCATGAAATCAAGTCAGGCAAGGAAGAGTTTTGTACAGTGCCATTACAGAGGTTTTTTGTGTACTGTAACAAAAACACAGATAAAGTTCTGTAATGGCTGTTCTCATGGAATAATGTTCTACCATTCACATTTGCAAAAGTGTGCCATGCAATCCATACTTACCAAGAGGACTTAACAAAACGCCTGAAATAAATGAAACTACCCTAAATCTAACTGCAGTTGAAGACTCCTCCTCACCACTGTAGTTGCTACTATTGCACCACACAGTTTAAAGATTAAAGAAATTAAATCCCAGACAGAGACACTACCTATGACTGGAGTTTGTATTTTACACATTTACTATCTAGTGTTTCCTGCTTAATGACAGTCAATTCTCCACTGGCTGGCATTTCCAATTTGAAGTCATTTGCAGTCATCTTAAGCAACCTCCCTTTGGTGAATCAGTGGGAGCACAGGGAGTATGCAATTCAAAAGTAAGATCTCTTTCCCTGAATAAGCAACTACAATTTTAAAGCTGCTACCTGGTTAATACTTTCTACCTAAGGCAGTGCATGCTTTAAGGCATCGTTTCGTTCTGTCCAAGTACCACTACTGCATCCATTCAACTCTCACATTGTCACAAGGGCAAACAAAGCAATTTTTTTCCCCCTCCAAATTTGTACCAATCCTATTTTTGCATTGGATGCAGAAACTTTCAGGGAGAACTCTGTATTTACCAGCATAAGACAGAATGCATTTCCTTTACAACATTTTTAAATGCTGACAAGTCAGGCCACGCTGTCTTTTGGACCTGAAAGCACAGAAACTACAAGGATTTGAACACACTGTCCTAGAAGCCAGTAGCATTTAGGACAATTTTCCCTATGGTCTTAAAGGCGCAATACTCAAAAAATCCACTCACTTTTTGTGTTTTTCCAGCCAGGCAGCACTATCTGTTAAAAGACAAAAGTTCTCCGAAACTAGCAGATCCAGCAGGCTTTCATGATTTGCCTCTGCATATAGCTTGAGTAAAGCTGTGTCAATATCTTCCTTGTAGCCATTTGCAACCTCAGTGCTGCGAACTTCATTCAAGTAACTCATGAGGAATCGTTTGCATTTTGTCATCTTCTCCTGGTCCCCTTGGGTCAGCTGGTTTAGGTCCGCGTACTCATGAAGAGGGGGATGAGACCGTATAAATGAAGAGGAAGTAGGCAACAGGAAGGGGTAGAGAGAGATCAGCTCCCGGACATCAAGCTGGCCGCTTCTGCAATTACAGTGTCAAACTAGATGAAGCAAAAAGAAAGAAAAAGTATACATAGGCACAAAAAAATAACATACTGGGAAATGTGTGCGCACATATGCTTAGAGTCAGGACACTAACAGGTTGTCAGTTTTGAAAGTTACTGCCTTCTACGCTGCAGAAAATATATTCAGAACAAATTTGGAATTTTTTTTTTGCTATTTCTATCCAAACTTGTTTATCATTCTTTTTCTTCCTCTAGCCATTGAAAGCTCCGAGAATTCAGAGACTGGACAGCCTTTTGGTTTTGACATCCTCCAGCTGTTCTGTGGCATATACAAAAATCAGCTGAACAGCCTTAGTGCAGTTCCTAGGACTGTCCTAGATGTCATCCATACATTATGGAAACCAGAATTCTAATGGAGAAAAAAAAATAAAAAATGGAGAGAGTGAACCCTTTCAGGCAAGCCACAAAGACTGTGCAAGTGTAATTCTGTAGAAACAGCAACTTCCTGTAGAAAACTAAAGCTTTCAGAACACTTGTTTGGATGATGAAATTGTTTTCCTCAACCCCCAAATGCACCAGATTCCTCCTCTGGCTCACTTAAGGAGGTTCTGAAAACGAACCGTGGATACTGATTATGCATCTGTCTGAGCAATGAGTAGCAGTCTATTGTACAGGCATAGGTCTCGGGCGTACATCTATGTCAGATACTATGGAGTGGCTTTTCCACTTCGCATGTGAAGGGCATCTATACTTTATTCAGGAGCGAGTTGTAACATGGATATACTACACAAAACATTTTGCTTTCAGCCTAGATTGAAGAAATTCCTCATGCATTTGAAGAATGCATGTTGTGACAGAAGAGTAAAACCAGGAATTTTTCACACATGGCAAACAACTTCCCAATTTTCACTCCTCCTCCCAGGCCTTGCTTTAAAAGAACAGCAAGAAATCAGGATTTATATTTTATTTCACTGTCAAAGTCATTATTCAGAATTTATCTTTAAAGATAAGCATTCCTGAAATGCGGGAGATACTGTTGCTGAAAAAAATCAGTATGAACTGACAGTTCTCTAAAAGAAACTCTGGTTAGCTACTACTTTGGTACAAATAAAACTTTGAAAATATAGTTCTTATCTATCTGGTGATCAGCAACCTCAAATAGACTTTCCCTTTACAACCTTGATTGGAAAGAATTCCAAAACTAAACAAGTTATAAACATGGAAGTAGATAAAGCGGCAGATTTCTGCAGGCAATAAAGTATGAAAGATCCTCACAACCAGGCTCATCCCTTCCCTACTCTTGTAAAGTAAAAAAAGCAGTGGGGCATGTCTCCAGTTGTTCACTTCTTGCTAGAGACAGTTCCAAAACCATCCAGGAAATATGAATTAGTAGGAAGCATCACCATGGCAACACCTATTTTGAACTTTTAAAAAAAGTAAATCCCGTCCTTTGGCTACAAAAATCTATACCAGAAGAATGAAATTCTGGGTGACAGCAGCAACAGGAGATTTAAAAACAGCACGTATCCTGTTCCAGAACCTACTGACTGCAAAGCATGGCAACAGCAACACGAATAGAGGACCACAACGGAGAAAAATCTGAACATGGGAAGCCTTCCTGTGAGAAGAGGTTTGAACAGCAAGTTTTTCCAATTCATATACAGAGCTCCTACTGCCTAAAAACCACCTCTACACTAAAAAGGCCAGCCTCTAACCAAGAGTATTGTTCATGTCTAGTTTGCAGTTTACTGCAGTTGAAATTTCCTTTAAATCCCTCTTTTCAGACTTGATACTTGGTTTTGAAATGCTTAGATCTACATTATGATGAAACTCATAAGTAGATGAGGACTTTTTTAAGAGGCAGAATAACCAAGCAGCAGCAAATTCTTTTGGCAGCATGACCTGATGGTTCAAAGAGCATTTGGACTTTCAGTATGAACTCGTTACAGTAATCTAATTGCAGCTTTGGCTAGTCCAACTACTCAGGATAGTTTAAGACCTGAAGACCATCAGATAAAATATATTATGTGAGATGTATTACACTAGAAAATTATTTCTAATAATTAGAAAATTTAAAGAAAGAAGAGGGGTTTCCCCCCCCTCCAAGGTTCTTCACTAATTTGTTTTAGAACAAAAGCTAACCCCTAACTTGAATAACATCAACAGGCTACTTAAAATTAGTGCAGAAGCAAGGAGTCTCAATAAATCCACAGAAATTCAAGTATAAGCATTGGTTCCCTTGCTGAGTATGCTGTCAAGTATTTGGAGATGGCCTAATCTTAAGATGGAGACTACAACCACCGAAACGGATTAAGAAGTTAAAAATACTACATAGAATCATAGAATCGTTTATGTTGGAAAAGACCTTTAAGATCATCAAGTCCAACCGTTAACCTAACGCTACCATCCCACCACTAAACCATGTCCCTAAGCACCTCATCTACCCTTCTTTTAAATACCTCCAGGAATGGGGACTCGACCACTTCCCTGAGCAGCCCATTCCAGTGCCTGACAACCCTTTCTGTGAAGAAATTTTTCCTAATGTCTAACCTAAACCTCCCCCGGTGCAATGTGAGGCCATTTCCTCTCATCCTATGGCCCTCTACCAGGGAGAAGAGGCTGACTCCCACCTCGCTACAGCCTCCTTTCAGGCAGTTGTAGAGGGCGATAAGGTCTCCCCCCAGCCTCCCCTTCTCCAGACTAAACAACCCCAGTTCCCTCAGCCACTCCTCATAAGACTTGTGCTCCAGACCCCTACGCATTTAACATGCCACTTTTAATAAGTTTTAAAACATTTTCCAATTCCTACAATAGCTTCTGCATCCTTTCATCTTACCACCCAACTTTTCCTAGATGAGGAAGTAGTCAGCTAACTTCACCTCTGAACTTCACGGATTCTGGCCTTAATGACCATCTGTTTCCAAACGGAGAATCAAAACGAGCTTCAAACTCAGGCTAGCCCAAACCCTGGGCTATGAGTCACCAGTGGTTCTCTCAGCAGGTCTGACTCAAGCTCATGATGTACAGTTTTGCTCTTGCCACAGCAATGGTAATCAGCAATCAAGCAGCCTCCTTAAATAAAAGAACAGTATCATCCAGAACAAGCTTTTTCAGAAAAATACCAAATACTAAACAATGACCCCATCTGCATGAATGGTTAAATTAATCTCAAGGCTTATGGCTCCTGGGATCTGTGGAAGTCTTGTGGCTCTTCCCACCACATTTGCAGGAAACATTTTAGGAGTAGCTACAAAGGACCTCATCTCGTTTGAAAAACACATTTGAGTCTTCAGCTTCTAGGATCTAAGGTTTAGCAAAATATAGCTAGCAACTTACCACACAGTAGAAAACAGGCTCTTAGGTCAAGTTGTCAATGTTAAGAGGCAACTTCCTTTCGAGTAATTCTGCATTAGGTCTTTTTGGGCTTCATATATACAAACAATGAAAGACGCAGAATCCACAAGTTTTCAGGAAACGTAGGTCTAAATTCAGATTCGTATATTTACAGGTATCAGAGATGTCAAAAGAAACCTACATAATTTAGCTGTTTTGCCTAGATCCCACTGGCTGTAATAGAAGCTTATATTCTTCAATTACATTTAAGATGCAACTCTCACACCAAGTCCTACTTCTTGTGTCTCCAGGTATGAGTAACAGCAATTTTTTAACCTTTCCAGAGTAGGAAAGGCTTCAGCTATAAGTCTCTCTACAGCCTTTCCCAGGTGAGACAACACTGTGAAAAGAGTTAACATTTTCATCTGTTAAAAAAGACCAACAAAGTTTAGAAAAGTTCCAGTATCTGGCATGTCAGACTGCAAGCAACATCTAACCAGTGAAAGGACATAACCAAACACACTAGAGAGAAATGGTTTCAGTGTGACAGCTACCAACATCTCAGCAAACCATCTAGAATTCAGAAAACAGCCTGCTAAATGTTGCTGTTCGGTCTAACCGCGTGCAAGCCTCCAATAATGGCAATATGAAATAGCAAAAATATAATATGTAAACCATAACTATGTAACACAATCACAATTCTGTTATTGCTTGTAACAGAATTTGTCAGACCAAAGAAGCTCCACTGTGACAGCTCACTCAGTAATGGATTCAGCTGAAGAAAGTTCCCCTCCCTTTGTTGAACTATTTGAGTTTCAATAAAACTACCACTTCGTTCCTTTTTGTCAACCTTCTTCAGTGTTCAGAAGTATCAGCATAACCAAAAGGAACTTAGCAGGAAAATATTCTTCTTAAAAGTTTCAGTATTTAAGAACTACGAAGTGTAGCGTAAGATATAACTATATCTTGACAAGGTTATTCAAGAAGAATTCTTGATGCAAGAAAACCAGACCTGTAGTCCAATATAATCATTTCCCCTGCTAGTCTGTAACTGACAGATATTTTCTGAGGAGTGAGACAAACTCACTTCATATTTGGCCAGAAGTAGGCCCACATCACACCAAGTTCTTGGAGGTACTGCTGCCACTCAGTTTCACTGCTAAACCCGTCTTTTCTCAGATAGGTACCAAGTTTCCCTTTAGCATTTTAAGACTGAAGATATTTCTGACTAATGTTGAGCTCGAAACACCCGCAGACCAGCACATGGGGGTGGGAGGAAGTGTTTGCATAGACTGCCATTATCTTTCCCTTTTTTTTTCTGAACATCAGTAAGTCTAAAATTAATAAGATTGATTGAGAGTATATAGATGCATAACCAGATATTACTCAAACTGGGTATGTTCACCAGGGCTGAAAATCAGGGAACGTGGATTCCATAAGGAGTTTTTCAGAGTTATCAAAATACTCTGAAATGAGCATGTACTCTTACGTATGGCTGACCAGAAGAAAAGCACAGAAAACATTGCTTTCTTCCCCCCAGCAGACTTCAGCAGTTCATGAACAGTTGTTCTGCTTTGCAGTTGCAGCTTTTAAGAGGAAGGGAATACCCTGGGATGACGACTCAGCTCCAAAATTCATGCTTGGACAGCACGTTTTCTCATGAAACATGTTTCTTTCCATAGAGGAGGCCCCCCCCCCCCCGCCCCCGTCCTGTTCGTTAAAGCTCATTTGTCAGCTGGACCGGTAGTCGGATGAAGGCTGCATGACTGATCTTGGCTCCTCTCACAAGGTGCTGGACCTCCCTGCAGGATACATTTCCTCCTTTTCACTGCTTTCAAAAGATCCTCAGGCCACTACCAGCAAGGCAAGGCCCCCAGATTAGACCCCACAGGGAATTATTGGCAGCCAGGGTGGAATAAAGTGATAGAAAAGAAGTTGAAGCATCAGCCATGGTCAAGACAGCTACAGAGCTATACAAGCCTGGCCACCTAATCACACCTAGACAATGAAGACACTTCATAGCCAGTACAACCTCAACAAGCTATTTTACCAAAGCTGGCTACACTGAAAAAAATGAAAAAAGTCCACTAGAAAGCCACACAGAAAGGCTTTGTGAGGATGTTGTAAAGGATTCCTAACTACATACAGCTTGTACTTCCTACTTCAGATACACAACACAGCAGCGATTCAATCTAGTGTTTGGAAGATTATAGGGGGGAGGAAGATTGCAAGTTGCTCATTAATGACAAAAATTACACGGTGATACAGGAAGTGGCTGTGGCCAAAACAAATTGCCACTAAATGCTCTTCAGCCCTTTCCTGTTGTTCCCTAATCCTCATTCAGTGTACACTGCCCATTCAAGCCCAGTGTCTCCCATTATCCTGGTAAGCAGGAGGCAAAATGGTGAAGTCCCTCATCAGGTATTAACATTCTCCAAAGCTCCACTTTCCTTGATATATTTCCATGAACCCAAGGACAACTTTTTTGCTATACTGCACACACTTAGCACATACAGGAAATTGTCTAACCTTAACTCTATTCCATAGACTCTCAACTGATTTAAAGTGAATTTCAGCAGATAACAAGGACAGTTATTTTATGTGATCAGCATGGATTCTGGACAGCACCCCATCACAGAATGCATGGCTAGCAGAAATTAAATTATTAGGTAAAATAAAAATAATGAGCAAAAAAAATTTGTGCAATTGTGTCAACAATATTTAAATTGTAACTAATATTTAAATTATAACTTTTTGTTAAAAGATTTTTTCTAAAAAAAACCAAACCAAACAAAAAAAAAATGAACCAGGCAACATTCATGCTGTAAATCACAGCATAGGCTCAATAATAAAGCCTTGACCTTCATGGGTATAAAGTAAAAAAATTTCCACACATACAGCATTCCGATTACAGGATTACAGCCTTAATGCTACTGTATGTTAGCATACCAAAAATCAGTTGCATTAACTCTTCCGTTATAAAGTTGTTTCAATGTTATTCTGTTTTTACCCCCAACAAAACCATTTTATCACAGTGAACTCAAATCTGCATCAAAAAACATTCAAGCAACTAAGTAAAACCAAGAACACTAACTCCTTATTTAAAGATAAATTAATAAATTTCTTGTCACACAATTACCTGAAGAGTTCTTTTGCTTCAAGGAACTGAAGCTGTGCAAACTGTATAAAACCTGCTTGCTGCAGGATTCGTTTGTACATTACCTATGAAAGAGAAGGGGGGAAAAAAGGTTTATTATATTGGTAAGGAGTTATTTACGTAGTGCTAGTCACTACTGCAATAACTACCTGCCAAAAACACTGAACACATCATCTTCAACCAGACTTGTCAAGTTACGTGCAAAATAAAGCCTTGATCCTCTACATCTGAAATTGTATGTACCTGAATATACTAAATCTGCTGCCCAGACTCAGTTTCTTAGACAAAAACATGTGAACATAACACTTTTCACAAGTAATTCCTAAAAACAAAGTTAGCAAATAGCAAGTTTAAGTTTTCTTATTTGAATAATGACTTGTCTGACATCAGTCTGACTTGCAGCAAGTTTTTGCTTGTGATATTTGCTAACGTAAAAGCCAATGGTCATCTCTGAAGTTCTTCATGATTCAGCAGGCACAAAAAAAAAGATTTAAACTCCCCCTTGACCACGCACAGCCAACTTTCTCCACATCTCACTTCACTTCTGCAGCAACCTTGCTGGTGATTCTCATAGTCTCATCCCCAGCTGATGACCATATTTCTGACTTTCTGCCAGTTTGGTTTTTGGGGGTTAGTTTGTTTGGTTTTTTTAAAATAAAAATTGCTTTGAAAGCAGTTCAACTTATCCAATATGCAGTACATTATGCAATGTACATAAAATTATGGTTAGAAAGAGGAGCACAAGGTAACCATATGAAAAGCTACATGTTATGAAGTTTTACTGTTAAGGTCATGCCTAGACAGAAAAAAGTTTACAAGTAGTTCACTAGAAAAAGAACACAAAACTACTTTAAATGCTAGGTATTTATTTAATCTGAATGGTCAATTAGCTACCACAGGAGTAAATGAAACCCTCATGCCCAGAATATTTCCAATGACAAAAGAGAATTACTAAAAGCAAGGAACCTAAACTGTGCTCTGCAAAGCATCCACCATTTGTGACAACACTGGTATTTTGCAAATACACCTAGATACATCCACATGCCCTCAGCTTTTCCCTTCAACTTTCTCACAGATACACAGCTTTCTAATGTTTAACAGTGTACATGAATGCTGTTACTAATAACAGCTGTTACTAATACCCAGAGAAACTCAATACATTAGCGATGTATTCCAGGCAGCAATTGCTAAAGAGTGTCAGGCCTCAAGTAGGGTAGACTGGTATTTTAACTGGTGATTTTTCACGTTGATTAAAGATTGTGGATTTACCAAGAAAAAAGCTTGGCTTAAGTCCATTTAGTCTGTGCATGCTTTACTAATAGATTATCTTAAGGAAATACTTAATCTTGATCATTAGCAAGCCATTAAAACCTATTGATGTGTAATGTTGTGGGACTTTTCTTGCCTCCCCAGTGCAGGGGAGAGAAGGGGAAACAGATGGAAATGGCACACCTTTTCAGACAAATGTAACAATATAAAAATAAATGAACAATACTTCATGGCATCTTTATATTAATTAACTTTACTATGCTTTACATCCAGGTGTACTAATTCAAAATATAGTTAACTAAAGCTAAAAGGGAATTAAATGATGGTAATAAAGTAAAACTACCTCAGGTGATTAATTCACAAAATATCCAAAATAACTTTGTTATTACATCAATAAATGGTAATCTGTGAACTGATGAATACCTGCCTGGTTACATTAAGGATGCTGGTAAAGGATTCCAATCTGCAACTATGTGCATCTTGTGGCACCAGAAAAACTCCAAAATCTGGCCTCAGACTTTTCAGGGAGGGTCGAAGTACAAACATTTCTCACCCTGCTAACTAGTATCAAAAATAGTTTGTTGTTTGTTTTTTTTTTTTTTAAAGTCTGTTTTTAATTTTTGCAGTGAGTGACCACTAATATTTACATATTTAGTGAATTAGGATATTGGAATTAAGTTTGAATTGATCTAAGACACTCAAAATACTGCTTTAATTGTACAGCTTAGTCTGTACAGCAATCTTTTAAACTACAAGTTGAAAAGAGCTCATTGGTAGTGTAAGTACAGCCCAAGGAATCAGTTTTGAATTTGAACTGATTAAGTGGTATTTGCTTTCATTTAAATGTTGACATGTCTTCATTTGTCCCTTAAAGCCACACAACAAAGCTGTAGACTATCTAAAGACAGATGCTTTCCCAGCTTTTTAAACATGTAGGGATGATATAGGGAGAATCCAGGTTGAGTTTTAGCTGACAAGACAAACACTAGACATTAAGATGTCCTGTGGTAAGGATTATGGAAGCAACAACCAGACTGTCTGTGGAAATTCAATATTCTCTCTTTCTCACAGGTTTTTAAAAACAGCCTAGATCTATATGCCAACCACATACCATTAACTTTAGTTTATGATAAAAAAACCATCTTGCGTTCTTCCAGACCCATTTGCCAGAATACTGCAATAAGGTTCTTTTAAAAAGTTATTAAGTTACATGCAGTTGAAATTCAAAACATTTTTTATTCCCCTATCATTTCTGAAGAACCACCATAGGACTTGAAGTAAAACCACAACTTTTAGGCAAATTCTAAATTGTTGACTGAATTCACATTAAAAAATTAGCTACAACAACACGAAATAAGATTTGTATTAGTTTGTATCTGAAAAAGCGCTGGAAAACAGAAAGACGACTGCTGAAGCTGCGATAGCTATAGTGAAGCCTTAATTCTCTCAACTGCTAGAAAAATCCTTCTGAAAATGGTCAGAATTACCAACTAGATTGCCAAAAAGATTTTTTTTCTAGAAAGTCACTTCGGCTTTTGGTCAGGTTTGGATGCAGTTAATTATGTTTTTTGAAACTAAAAAGAAATAAGAAAAAAAAAAAAGAAAAAAAAGAGAGATACCTATGCAAGATGTGTGTCAATCTAACCAAGGTCTTCACTACCATCAACCATGATTTCTGCAAACTTCAGCTGTCCTGAAAAATTAATAAGTAGTATTCAGTCATTTCATGGTAGCATGGTAGAAAGGCCTTTGTATTCTTCTACCAAAAATTATATCCAGCAAAGCCATCTCCTTGCAACACTTCTGCTTAGTGTTTTTTTTTTTACCTAGCAGTAATTCTTGATGCTCAAAGACAAAGGAATTTTTATCTAATATGGCAGAGATAAATTTGCAGTCTGCAGGGACCACAGGTTAAATAACAGGTTAGAGCTACTAATACATGACCTGCTTCTTTCCAGTAACTAAAAATTGGCTGTACAAATAATTCTGAGTGTACAGTATTGTTTCAATCCCACTATCATTCTGTATTACCAGTATACATACATATTTACGCTGATACAATACTGCTGGTATAAAGAGAAAGAGCATGCAGCTGTGCATGCATGCAATGACAATGCAGTATTAAACTGTAGGAAAAAACCCCATGTCGTCAAGAACTGTCCTGCAATGCCATGACTGAGTTTGAGTCACACATAAGATGGCAGCAGCCATTGCAAACTGCAGAAATTAATGCAGAATTTAGAAAAAGGGGGCACTATACATGTACCAGACAATTCATATCACTCTTCTGTATGAAAAAATTATAGTGGCTGGATCAAGTGCCCTAATGTCAAATCTTCCCACTGGTGGTATAATATAGTAAAATAAAGTCTTGAAAGTGTCGGCTACTCAGAAATCAGTAAAGCTTGCAAAATAGGTATCTATTAGAAGATACCTATTATCTATCTAGTATCTATTACCTGAAGATATCTCTTAGACGGGAGTTAGAAAGGAACAACTACGTGATCAGTTAAAGTATGCCAAAGAAATGTTGCAACAGACATATGTAAGGCATTATATTATTATATTATGCGAGACTACAGTAGAAGAAAGTCTGATGTGCTTGTAACTAACCTGTAATAACAGCATTAAGTATCAGAGGCACATTAGAAAGCAAGCTCAACCCGTTACATTTCCAACTACAGATAAACTCTGAAAAATTGGACTAACGACTCAACAACTAAGCCAAACTGAGTCATTTTAATAGGAGTCAGGTTACTATCAGTTTGCAAATACAGCCCAGAACTAGAACAGGCTATTTTGCTTGCAAGTAATGTTTTCTGTTTTTCAGCTGTAGCACTGACTCAAAGTAACTGAACACCCTTAAAAGCCCATTGAGTTAGAAAGAACTTACAATATTCTTGGAAACAGTAATTTCAGGAAACCAGACATTATGCACGTAAGATACATACGAACAAAGTAACTTATCCTAAAGATGGAAAAAGGCTAATGCAAGAAAACTTAGGAGGAATGAGATTCTACATCACACACTTTAGATACATTTGCAGTTCATCCTGTGGTAAAAGACAAAAAGACATCTCCCACAGTAAATCTACATAAACTGGAAAGAAATAATCGGACAATTAGAGGTCGTCATACACAGAAGACATTGATTAGATCATGCATCCTGTCCTCACCGCAGGATTTTAGTTTGCTGCTTTATACAGATCGCAAAGGAAAAGTTGGAAGTGAAGATGCAAAGCAAAACATGCTGGAAACTGAACGTTGTATTTGTAAATGCTTCTCAGCTTCAAGTACTTCCATATCCTTAGCAAAAGGATGGAAACACTTTTCTGGCCAAGCTTGTAACTTCCAGCAGCCTCCCAGGTGTTCATTCAATGGAGAAGTTAAGGATCAAAATGAAAGCCTATACAAGTTTAATTTAATTTAATGATTTCTTTTCAAGGGCCTTGACCAAAATTTAAATGACAAGGAGTTAGAAACTCCTTGAAATTTAAACAAAAAAATCCTCACAGACTGAATCATTTTGGACCACTGCAATTCTGTAATTTCCACAGTCATGTTCCAAACTTTACATCTTCCTCAACAAACCAAAAGTAATGCAACAGATACTATTTTAATGGCAAAAAAATGCTCCAAAGTATATTAAAAAAAACAAACCAGATTTTCTGCAGGTTACAGATCAAATTTTGTTTTTACAAAAGGAAAAAAAACCAAGTCAAATATTCATTCACCTACTTGGTGAGTAGAGATTTCATGCTACTTTTTCCAAGTTTCAGTCTCTAAATGACAAACAGGAACAAATACAGTAGAATATTTATTGTAATATAAACCAGAGGTAGAAGGAAATGAGTACAAATCTCTAATCAGCACTCTAACCAAAGAGTTACTAAGATACATTGCCACACAAAAATCTTAAATATTCAGTTACACACCAGTACAAGTACTAGTTGTATGAGTTTGGAAGTAAGACATATTTGCTTTAAATTTCCCATCACTTAACTTCAAAGTTCTACTACTGTGGAGTTCAGGATATGGTGAGAATCTCCAGTAAAAAAAGTAAACCGTAAAAATTCTGATATTCTTTTCTAAACAGCAATAGCAAATAATAACTGAACCTAGTACTAAGGAAGCACCACAGTGGATTTTCTATCACTAGTTTCTCAGTTTTGTTTTTTTTCAATTTTTTCAAGTTACACACTTGAAGAAAACCAACGTCAAAACCCCAGCAGAACAGCAGCATTCAACCCTACCAATGCCAGCACCTTTACAAGCACAAGCCAATTCAGCATGTCTATTTCCTCAGGCTGAAACCATAAAAGGCATTAGATTTCCCTTCAAAGTAAATTCCTCCCCTACCCTCTCTAGTCATTTGACCATTGGCATACATGGCCCCACTGTGAAATTTGTATTTGCATGAAAATTGAAGGAAGGACAGACCTGAAATTTCTCTTTTGGAATATTCCTTCGAGCTCCTTTTGCTAGAACAAGGGCTTCTTCCACTCTGTGGCTAGCTAGAAGATCCTGAATCTGTTTTTCCAAAGGTAGCGGCACCAAGATATACACTCCCTTACTAGTAGCAACAATCACCTTTCCTGGATAGAGCAAACAAACATATTCAGTTTACATTCTCTACAGAAAAAACACATTTCAGAAATAAGCTTTAAGGTTTACTATTTACAAGAACCTAAACAGCATTAAAGTTCCAAAACTCATCTTCGTTGTTACCATATTTACTGGATAGTATAGCTTACCTGTAAATCGCACCTCAGAAATACAGAGATAATGGTAAATTTATTTATTTATTTACAGCAGATTTTGTTCCATGCTGTGTAAATGAAACTGGCTATAATCTCTCAAGATGAACTAAGCTGTAAAGGCCACCACTGAAACTACTGCCCAGATTCCAGAGAAGAGGGACTTTTAACTGCCAGGCATTTCCACAGGCTTACATTAGAAAATTGTAAGCCGCACCTCAAAGGTAGCAAGTAACATACAGTTCATACTGCTAGAGCTTGTAGCTCTCCTGGAAAAAAAAAAAAAAAAAAAGCAGCAACATAATTTATTCCACACTTAAGAGCTCTTAATTAAGGAATAGATCAAAAGAAATTTTTTTTATTTTTTGTTTAACAATTCTTTATGAAATGTCTCCTTTCAAAGCTCTTATGCAGATATTTTAGTAAGGAATACAAAAGAACAATTTTTAAGATGTTAGAACTTTGCCAGGATAGCCAATGGACAACTACCTGTAGCTTACAATTGTTGACTTGTAGCATTAAATTAACATTACTTCTTTGAGAGAAACAATTTTTACAAGAAAAAGCTCCAACCCCACAGACTCCTACCTGAAAATTAACTTCACAATTAGAGCACATTTAATGAGCATATGTTTTGTTAGAAGTGTGGAATTTTGAATGACTAAAGTTTTCCTATCATAGTCTGCAGGAATCTAATCAGGAAAGCATTTGCAATAAAAGTTTCAACAGTTAATGTGCTGGCTAGATACTCTGTTTAAAAACCAAACTGAAGTGACTGTACCCACAGTGGCAGTTGTTCCAGAATTACTAATGCAAAAAAAGTGTTCTTTTTAATACCTTCAAAGTCCTGTAGAATGTGACCTTCTTTAAAAGGCAGTGTTTGCTTTTGCTGCTGGTCCAGCATACTGTGCACTGTAATGAACTCATCATCGAGAGCAACCACGTAAGGAAAGCACAAAGCTGCTCCAATCACATTCTCTGACCAGTGCACGGGGGCGCGCTGTGAAATGCCATCTACAGTTGCAAACATGCCTATAAAAAGGAAAAAACAAAGTCTGAGGCTCATGCTAGTTGAATACTGTTGTTTTCCCAATATGAAGCATGGGTACCAAGGTACAGAAACAAGAAGTCTCAGAAGAACAGATGCAGTACCAGGTGATGACAACAGCGCATCACACCTCCCCGGACCTTACAGACCTGTTGGTTAGTTCAATTCACCTTTTTTTACTTTCTCCTTCACCTCAGAAACAGACAACACCGAAGCTGAAAAGAGAGGAATACTGAAAGAAACTAGCAAGAATTATTCAAGTTTAGTAAGCTTCAGATTTTTTTTTTTAAATAAGAATTATGCCACATAGTTTGAATTCATTTCAAAACACTAATATTTAGTGAAACCCAGCATTCAAACGATACCACCTTAGTAGAAGCTGCAGACCTTCACTGCCTGACCTATCTGGCAATACAGGCCTATTTGTTCCTTGCAGTGTCAAATGTCCAAAGAGCATTTTAGTCAACAGACAATCATTTACTTACAACTTCTTCACTTTTGCTAGAGCAAAATTTTCACAGAATGAAGGTCCAGCTCCTTGGGACAAGTCACTTCCTGTGAGGCATCTGTGTTTTCAATCATTTGTAAAAAAGGCAGAGGCTGCGTATAAAGCCTATTTTCTCAAAAGCCAAGCACAGAGTAAAAATTTTTTAATATCCCAATGATACCTCCTATGCTGTCTTCAAAATAACCATATTAAATCTTCAGTTAATTTGTGTTTCTCTTTGCCACTACCTTTCCTCCTGTCTATTCTGTCCTCCTTCCTTCTCCTAACTTAATACAAGTTTGACTTGCTTTTGGACCACATGCCGCTGGTTCTATTTATGCTACTTGGTATTCCCCAATTCTTCCTGAGACACTAATTGAAGGAAGACTCCAAAGTTTTCAGAGGTAGTTCAGTAACCCTTTGCCAACTGAGCCATACTGAAGCACTGTGTAAACTTCTCTCAAACATGAATGAATACCCTTAAAACCAGTATGCTCATGCCATTAAAAGACACGCCCATGAAAATTGTTCTTCAGCAGGAATGAGCCACTTGACAGCTGGTAGAATAAATCTGAGCTCTAAACGACAGAGGAGATTAAAAGATTATGTTATTCAATTTACAAAATCTCTTCCAAACAGAGGATAATGAGGTAAGGGTAGCTGGGTAGGAGGACCATCATGTGGGGGAGAAACAGAAGGTTGTAGATTTTTACAGAATCATGGTGTAGAGATTAAGCTTCTGGATCCTCTGTAGCAGCTTTGAAGTGATCGTCCCTTTCCCTTGACTAAGGGTGCAACACAAAACTAAAATTTCACATCTAATAGCAAGTGAAGATATTTGGTTTTTCACTACAATAATCAGCTTTTCAATCAGAGCACCTTACAGAAAATACTTTTTTTTCCATAATATGTAATTCCCAACTTCCTCTATAAATCTTGATATAGTAGAAGAAAACTTGAGTTAAATACATACTAACCAGTAGTAAACTCAGAGCTAATTATATTTGAAATACTAATTCTTAGAATTTTATAATATTTTTTGAGAATGTCAGAGAAATAGAAAAAATGATTTTAAAAACTTTTTTTTTAAAAATGACAAAACTCTTTTTAAGGTAATTTAAAAAATCCTTTATGGAAGTGAAAGGGTATGCAGAGCAATGCACAGTGCTTTTCCAAGTCAGCAGCTCTCTACATCCCTCTGCCCTCAATAGCTAGGGCTTCTGTGATAGAATGGTGCATTTTCTGCCTTCATCCAGCTCTTACCTAAGGATAACAACAAACATGACAACTACAATCAGAAACCATGGCCTTTTTATAGTACAGGAATGTGTTTGGTGAAACCAAGATGAAGCCAGTAATTGATTCCATATTAAAAATGCATATGCTATCCAAAGGTTATATAAGAGTTACCCAAAACACAGCAACACTGTTTTCAGCACCAAGAAATCTAGGAATTTATAGAATCATAGAATAATTTAAGTCAGAAGAGGTTTCTGAAGGACATCCTTCCAGCCCACCCCAAAATGGGACCAACTTAGATCAGGTTAATCAGGACTTTGTGCAATAGACTATAGATTTAGTTTGTTTGTTGTTATGAAACAAAAAGCTTTTGTTGAAAATATCTGTAAAAATTGAAATAAAACTTCACTATTATTATTAACTTGTTTAAGAAGGAATATGAAAACTTTCAGTTATCATAAAAGTTGACAGCATGAGGAATACTATGAGTGGGTAAAAACAAGAAGGGAAGACTGCTGCTTAATGTTGACTACCCTGCTTTTATGCAGTGTCATCAGCTATGAGAAAATGCCCTGCATAACCTTCTATGAATCATTCTGCCTAGTACCTGCACGCACTTGTTATAAGGCTCAGTTCTTCAACTCCATATGTAGTCTACTCAATACAACTGTTCAAACCATGCACCAGTGAGAAGAGTTTATTCTGGAAACGCAAAAGCAATGAACTAAACCCAGGTATTTAAAATCTGTATTTTTTTACTCAGTAAAGTCATGGAATAGTTGAAGCAAGAAGGGATCTCTGGGGTTTGCCTAGTCCAACTTCCCTGCTCAAAGTAGGGTCAACTAGAACAGTTTGCTCAAGACCTCGCCCAGTTTTGAGTATCTTTAAGAACAGAGACTCCACATCCTCTCCGAGACCTGTTTCCTGGTTTGACCACCATCACAATGAGGAATTTGATCTCTTATGTTTACGTAGGATTTCCTGTATTTCAGGTTGTACTGACTGCCTCTCATCCTTTCACTGGACACAATACCATTGAGCAGTCTGTCTCTGTTTTCTTTACCCTCCCCATACATGCCAATAAGATCTCTGCAAGCATTTTCTTCTTTGGACAGTCCCAGTGTTCTCAGTCTTTCCACACATGAGGTGCTCCAATCTTTTAGTCATCTTTCTGGTTCTTCAGTGGATTTACTCCAGTATGTCCATGCCATTCTGGGGAGCCCAGAACTGGACCCAGCACTCCAAATGTGGTATCACTAAGACTGAGGGGAAAAATTCCCTCTCTTAACCTCCTGGCAGCACTTTTCCCAATAGAATCATTTAGGTTAGAAAAGACCCTTAAGATCATCAAGTCCAACTGTTAACCTAACACTACGAAGTTCATCACTAAATGCGGCCCAGTAGGCTGTTGGACTGTGCCTCACAATGACACTGACCACCACCCTCAAGCATTCACGGGTACATCCCCATCAAGTCCCGTGGATTTGTCTGCCCAGTTTATTTAGGTGTTCCATAACCCGATCCTTCTCTGCTGAGGGCAGGTTTTTGTTGCTCCAGATTTTCCCACTGGTCCTAGGGGCTGAGGATTCCTGAAGGAAGGTCATACCAGTAATGACTGAGGTAAAAAAGGCATTAAGCACCTTAGCCTTTTCCATGTCCTTTGGTGCCAGATCCTCTGCCCCATTCAGCAGTGGGCATCCATTAGCCTTCCTTTGATGCCGATATGATTGTAGAAGTGCTTTTTGTTGCCCTTCATGGTGCTCAGCAGAGTAAATGCCAGATGGATTTTGGCCTCCCTAACCCCATCCCCACACACTTGGAGAGTGCCTCTATATTCCTCCCAGGTGACCTGTCCCTGCTTTCACCTCATTTGCTTACTTTTCATATTTGAGTTTAGTCAAGACCGGCTTGTTCATCAACACAGGCCTCCTGCCACCTTTGCTTGTTTTCCTGCTCATTGGGATGGACCACTCTTGAATTTGGAGGAGGTAGGACCATATCCCGTGGAATTCTTTTCAGCAGGATCCTGAACAACCCAAAATCTGCTGTCCAGGCTTGTGGTCTTTTTGCCTTGTTCCCTTCTCTCAGGATCTTGAACTTTATCATCTCATGGACACTGCAGCAAGGCTGGTCCTCTGACATTCACATCTCTAACCAGGTTCAACAGAGCACATCCTCTCACAACCTCCTCAGTCACCTGTGTCAAGAAGTTAACACCAGTGCACTCCAGAAGTCTCCTGGACTGCTCGTGCCATGTTGTTCTGCCCCTCTAAGCAGGTATTGGAGTGGCTCACATGTCCCCTGAGAACCAGGGCCTGAAAATGTATGTTTCTTCCTGTTAGCTGAAGAAGGCCTTACCTAAGTCTTCTTCCTGATAAGGTGGTCTGTAGCAGACACTCACCACAATGTCATCCATGTTAGCCTGCCCTCTAACACTAATCCATAAATTCTCAGCTGCCTCCTTTGCCCTAAGGCACATCACACCTTCCTGCTGCTCTCATGACCCCACCTCAGCTGTTAACACATAGCTGCGCTCATTTCCCAGAAAAAGAGAGTGCTTTCACCATCATGTTGTTTTGTACACACTTTGTCATGTGCTTATGCTTGAAGCAGGTCAGTCGGATTTGTTGATTATGAAGTCTCTCATCCACACCATCCTGCGCTCTTTGTTTGCCAACTCAGAATACAACCACCATTCCTAGTTTAAATCCTCCTCACCAGGTTCATTAACTTGTTCACAAAACCACTTTTGCCTCACTTGGCCTGGCGGATCCCATCTCTTCCTTAAATAGGGATCCATAGTCATAAAAGCCAAATCCCTTGTCACCATGAGTTGTGCAACCGGTTGGTGACCTGCACAATCCACCTACTCCTCCTGAAGCTGTTCTTCCTCACCAGCAGGAGTGATGAGAAAACCTCCATCTCCAGTATGAGGGAGTCTCCCACTACTATTACTCACTAGTTCCTCATGGTGCTAGTGCATTGTACAGGCTCAAATGATTTGTTGGACAGAGCTTCCTGCTTCTCATCTGCTATCAGAGCACTGAACATATTCTATCGATGCAGATGTGCATGCAGAGAAGGAGAGTTCTTTCTTTTACAAGAAGTCACAAGTTTCCAGCCCTTGCCATCACATAACAAGCAGAGGCTCAGCCTGCCCTTCCCTCAGTACAGCTGGGGGTTCAGGCTCATGCCTGGATCCTGGAGAAGATGCAATTTCCTTTTTGTCATCTCGGATGCCGTGCATTCTGCTGACCTACTCCTGCATCTCCTTTACTTGGCAACGCAAATCTTCAACCAAGCACACACCCTCTGCAGGCGAGGACAAAATTTCCCCCTGCCCCAGCCTCAGCAAGAGGCAGCAGGGTCTTCCTTCAGACCTGAAGAGCTGGACCCTCCCTTGGGGGCTCGGTCTGAGTTGAGGCCTCTAATATTCAGGGGTAGTTGCTCCAGCTGGTGCTAAGAAGTGTGCCCTGTGCCAACAGGTAAGAGCAGTTTGCTGAAATTTTAAAATCTTAAAGACTCTGTACAGTGGGAAATCTGATTAGGAACATGCAACAAGAGCTTCATGAAATGCAAAACTGAATTTTGTTAACATAGTTTCATACATAATAAGAAAAAATTGATTTTCAACTCTGAATGAACTAATTGGTAGACAGCATGAAGATACACCGAAAATTACATTCCTCCTCCCTTTGAAAGAATGAGCCATACACTAACTGCAAGTAGAGCCAACAAAAGTACCAAATGGCTAAGTCTATGGATCAACTATGAACAATTTTAAAAGCCAGTTTTAAATGTAAAGAGTCCAGGTAAGGAAAAAGGTTACATACCCGAGAAACTCAAAGATCTTTTACTTTATGATTGCCACTTTAAGCAGTTGTTTTCTGCCATTATAACTTCCAGTCTTAACTCAAAAGCAAATTAATCTAGATAAATGTAACTTCAAACACTATAAAGCCAAATATATTAATGCAGAATACATCCACATCAGTAAGAGACAGAATTTAGCATAGATGCTCTACCAAGTGCCAAACGAACATGTCTTAGTAAGACACACAAAAGCAAACCAAAATTAGAATTGAAGATTTACAACAAGCCTTTTCAAGTCCATTCTCTTTACAGCGGAGGCCTACCTTGAATGCCAAGATATACAATGCTCAGCCACCTTCACAACTTCAAAGAGACAAGTGTTAAAGATGCTAAGAATTTTACCAAGGAAGAAATAGCAAGATGGATAATACTAACCAAAACAACAGTGGGGAGGGAACAGAGAACAGATTATTAAACACCCCCCCCCCCCCAAGCTGAATTAGGCAAGGAAAAACTATACAAACCATAGCAAGCAGTCTTTGTAAGGTTTCTGAGCTAGTACTAAGTAGACTTTGTCTGTATTATGAGAAAAAGGGAAGTTTATAGCATGTTTAGAGCTGCAGAAGTGCACTTGCTTAAGATATCATGTATCTGATATTTTAAGCCCAGGACAGCCTACTTACACGAGAACATTGGACTTCATGAGTAAAGGTCTTGTTGTATAGCTCTCTTCCAGGATACCAGATAAAAGCAAAAGTTAGACTAAATAAAATTCTGCTTTCTAATTAAATATAATTATGCATTTGAAAGTGTATGTATTCTTCTTAAATCAAAAAAGAAATTAACCAGTTGAACAGAATCTGGTTTGACATTCCTAAAAAGATAAATGAAGATTAAAGTAAGAATGGGAACTCCTTAGAAACGTGTCAAAAGGGTGTCCTGGTTTCATAGGGAATAGAGTTAATCTTTTTGCTTGTAGCTGGCATAGTGCTGTGTTTTGGAATTAGAGCGAGAATAATGTTGCTAACACACTGATAGTTCAGTTGTTGCTGAGCAGTGCTTACACCAGTCAAGGACTTTTCAGCTTCCCCTGCTCTGCCAGGGGCACAAGAAGCTGGGAGGGGGCATAGCCAGGACAGCTGACCCCAACTGGCCAAAGGGCTACTCCAGACCACGTGACGTCATGCTCCGTATAGAAAGCCGGGGGGCTGGCCAGGGGGGCAGCGATTGCTGCTTGGGGACAGGCTGGGAACGGTCAGCAGGTGGTGAGCAATTGCATCATGCATCACTTGTTTTCTATATTCTTTTATCATTATTATTTTTTCTTCTGCTGCTGTTCTATTAAACTGTCTTTATCTCATCCCACAGGTTTTACTCTTTTTTTCTAATTTTCTGCCCCTTCCCACCGGGGGGAGTGACTGGCTGTGTGGTGCTTAGTTACTGGCTGGGGTTAAACCACGACAAAGGGAATACTTTCAGACAATGAATTTTAACTTTCATAGCACTACTAAAATGATTAATGTCCACAAATACATGTCCACATTTCAAGTAACTTACAGTTTTAATAAGAAGTGGGCAACCAAGACGACTTAGAAAAACTCTATGTCTGAAAAAACAAGTTAATCTTGGAACATCTTTAACTTGCATGAACTGATACTCTAATGAGCCTCTACTTCTTTCAAGAAAAACTGGTGAGTTGATGTACATCTCACATTCTGGTCACAAAATAAAACTTCATTATAAACAACTGATTACACTCTTTTTTTTTTTTTTGAATTTATATTAAATTAAAAAACAAAACCTGTGTAGAACCCTAAATTAAGGTCCTAACTAGTTGTGAACTTTGTGTCATGCTATTCTTAATGTGTCAGGGAAGATACATAAACTGCATCTCCTAAATGGAGAGTCATATGGCAAACAGCATGAAAGCATTCTGCCTGTGGTCAGTCAGCTCTGGGATACTGCAGCTTTTCCAAAAAAATCACAAGATTACTGACCTCACAGCATATTGTTGATTTAGACAGATTACAGCAGCAGTAGCCCATACTAACATCTGTCTATTCGACAAGAGCATTATTTCACATGATCTAACTTTGGTTTTGCTATAGTTAAACTATCATTTTCTGTAATATGCAGCTGAAAAATGCTATTAAAAAATTAAGCAAATGGGACCACAAAAACTGGGTAGTATCTGACAACACCTACAGTTAGGACAGAGTTTACTTCTACAAGAGTTAGGATACAGTTTACTTCCACTAACATTTCTTATTAGCACTGCAGTACAACATACCTATTTGTGAACCTGTTACAATCTATCAAATGGACTTCGTACGAACTCCTCTGAATAGCAACTGAGGAAAAAAATAACTCATCTTCACTAATTTAACAATTTTATAGCAACATAGGGCTCCTCAAACCCAGTCTGGCTAGTCACTGCAGAGAGGCTATCGACCTCTGAAATTTTCACTTGGTACCAACCAACTTTTTTACTCTGGGCTGCAAGATACTACAACTATTAGCTGTCTGTACAGAAATGAAGGCTTCTACAGACATGAGTAAAAGACAAATAATCAGATTTTTGTGCCTTAAAAAAAAAAGCAGGAGAGTTATAGTAATACTTAGTACCATCTACCTTTTTATCTCAACATTCCAGTATAGCCCTGTGAAGAAAATTATCATTATTGTGCACAACACTTAATTAGTTAAGCTTTGCTTCCCAAATTGAGAGAAATTAAGAGAGAGGAGTTAAAAAAATTGCAAAAAAATTACAATCCTTAGTCTCACCTAGACCTCCGGGGCCAGCCAACAGAAACTCTTGTCTGCCTATCCTTTTTACAATCGGCCGTTTCTCATCACTGCAATAAGGAAATAGATCCTGGGAGACGCCAGTATTATAATTCAAAATTATATACTGTGTAGTAAGTGCAAGACATAAGTAATAACCATCTACAGCCACAGCACAGGGTTGCTCTGGAGTAAACACTTCCTTCACTATCTGGACTCTGTCTTCAAACACCATGAACATTTGAATGGTCCGCCGCTTGACCGAGATAATGCAGACTTCGACACAGAAAGGATCCCCACTCACAGGGTTTTCATTTAATGCAAATGTCACAGCTCCTTTGATTCTAGCACCAGTGGGGACAGGTTCCAAGTTCATCATGTTAACTAGTGTTATTGTGCTGTCGCAAAGCACAAGAAGCCTGGTGAGGGCAGAGGCTGCTTTCAACTCACTCACAGGCTTCTTCAAGCCCAGGTATTTGTGCAGTTGCTTGGTGGCAGCAAAAGTTATTTTTCCAGCTGTTGAGATCTTTTCATCCAACAGAAAGTGATAGATAAAGCAGTCATTGGTTCCAATATAGAGGTTCTTTCCGCAACACTCAATGCATTCAATGTTGATGTAATTTTTGTCTCCCATTAACATCTCCCGCTCAACAGCAGAAACGAGCTTGAAGGCTTTAACACTCATTGTGTCTTCTGGGTGATCTGATAAAAGAGAAAAAAAACCCAACAATAATATTTACCTCCACACACATAATCAAATATCAGAGGTAGCAATTTAACATTCACCTATACAAAAACTTCATTGTTGCATTTTTTTTAAAAGTCTGTACTCTATTTCCAGCCTCATTACACAAGCCAGAATGGGCACATTAATAACCATAGAAATGAATTGAATTCTATGCTTCTACTTCAAGTCTAGCTGAGTGCTGTTGTGAATCTGCTTCAGAATATTTTAAAGCGCAATTTTCTCCACAAGTAACCAGCATATTACTGGCTCTGCCGGATAGTTTGGCACTACAAGTGGTTCCCGCCAGCACTTAGTGATTTAGAAACCTGCCATGTACAGGTTTGCATCACCTGCACATGAAAAGATACAAGCTTCAGCTGTCAGATTTCTAGAGAAGCCGCAAGGTGTTTAGAGCTACAAGTTAACATCTTACGTTGTTTTTGACTCAGTTTAGGCCTATTAGTACATAGTCTCTTAGCAAAATATCATAGACATATTACATTTTAACACATACTTTACATTCCTTACTCTGCAGCAATCAGAAATACATAACTTTCAAGCCACTTAAATAATTTATGCAAGGTATCATCCAACTCATAATAAAAATTGTTGGCTTGTGTCTTTTTTTTTTTTTTTAATACCTGCAGAGTGTCTGTTTTATTCAGTGCTACTTAGACATTCTTCTGTATCGGACTATATGCACCAGCAATTATAAAGTAGTCACAGAGCAGATTTGGAAGCATGGTCCATAAAGCATTCTTTAAGCTCAAGATACAGTATCATGGAAACGAAAAGAATTTCTGTTCTCTGCTATCATAACCATTCCAAAAATCTGTCTTTAAATGCTAAGCAGCACTTCTAATATTAATTTACAAACCACACCTACCATTTTGCAATCAAGCACTACCAAGGGACAGATGCAATTTATGAAGCAACTATTAGTGTTTTAAAAACAGTCCGTGTAATTTTACTGTACTCCAGACTTGTGTTATTTTTATAAGAAACCAGCAGAACAGCTGTACTCAACACTCCAAAGAAGAACAGATGAGAAACTGCTGATCTTGTTTAATCACCTTTTAATTTGTCATGACTGGTCTGTAAGGACCAGTTTGCCAACACAGGGAAAGACACAACACTGAACATCTTGAATGGATTTAAGAAATAAAATATACGATTACTTTTAGTCCACATGTACAGTGGAAATATAAAACATAAAATGAAATTTCTGTGGACCAAAAGAGAGATCAGTGTCAACAAAATGCTCTTGTGAACAATCCTGAAACTACATATAATCAAAATTAATTTAGTTTCAAATTATTACATTTAAAAAATCCCTCTGCTTTTGCAAGAGGACACTTAAAACTATGGAAAAAATTTCCAAAACTTCATGAGAAAAGGTAAGGTACACAAGTCATAAGTAACCACTAAATAAAATTAGATCAAACTAAGAGTATAGCCAGAAGCAAATCATATTACAAAGAGATAGCACTGAACTTTTTTTTTTTGCCAAGAACTTCCTATTTTTTTTTTCAGAAGTTAGAAAGATTTCAGTTTGGGCTTCCATGACATTTTCAAATTATATCCTCACCTGGGGTGTAAATCAGTGTTCTGACCTTCAACAAAAAAACCCCAAGCTCAGGACGTACTAGAGAAATAGCCTGAGGTAAAATGATAACACAAGTCTCTGGCAACACAGCCACGTTATCCTCCAACTTTCTCAAAAAACCACAGCACATTAAGTTAAAGAGGGTTGCCCAAAGGTTGACTGCCAAAAAACCCCAACCATTTTTAAGAGTCTGTGTGTAGCCTGAAGTGATAAACTATCCTCTGGAGAGGTCAAGCAGCTTTTGTACCTGAAGCTGTTAGTTCCTTAACGTTAACAACTTAACATTCCTGTAGCCCAAGGTAAAAATGTTAATGTATGCCATTGGGAAAACTACAAAATTTTGCTCTTGACCACAACGTATTAAAAACCTCCAAAAAACCTTACTAAATGAAAGAGAAGTGAAAACACATATACAATCCCTAAGCAGAAAGAGCCAAAAAAAAACCCCCACAGTACTACATAAGTCTTGTGGCAAAGAAGTTAAAACATTCATGCTAGAAAGAAAAGCTGGGAAAAAAGCTTTTAAGAACAACCCATGCCAACACACAATCTTCACGTGATTTTTTTTTTTTTTTTACGTTTATTTTGTTCTCACTTATACGAACTTAGGGGCCTACACGCACTGCAAAGAAACAGGCTCTGCAGCACATGCGGTTCCTTTAAAGTGCCAGAGGCCACCCCAGAGTTACAAATGGTAGTCAGCATGCTACTATTCAGATGTTCAGGACTCCGGAAAACAAGATAATGGGGATGTCTGCCGTCAAAAAATAATCGATAGGCAAGCAAGTTATCAGTCCAGTGAATTTTATTTCCTGAAGTGCACTAACAACCCCGCGCGCCCTCACTTCCGGTACGAAGTGGAACCCAGCTCTCCCCCGCGCCTGTCACGCAATACCTCGCTTCCCACTGACGTGTAGTTTGCCGCTGCCCTGCAAACCAGCACCCTGCCGACCTTACCTCCGCACCGCTCCCTCACGCAGGCGTACCCCTACGCCCCGAGCCATTAACTGCGTGCAGGCCCTAATTAACCTTCCGATCTGACCCCGCAGACGCGAGGCGCTGGGCCGCGCCAGCCCCCGGGCGGACGGGGATGCGTTTCGCCCCGGGCGCGCCCGCACGGCGGAGCGCCCGCACCCTGCCCGGCGCGGCGGCGGAAGAGGCGCCGTTCGCTTCCCCCCCGTCCCCTCCGACGCCCGCAGCCCGACCGGGCGGCGCGAATCAAACCCGGCAGCGGCCGGCCGCGCCGCCCTAGCGCGCCCGCCTCCGCCCCGGCAGGCGACGGAGCCTCTCCCCCCCGCTCGCCCTCCCCCAGCACCTGCCAGCGCCAGGCGCCGCCGGGAGCCAGGCCCGCCGCTTTCGAGGCCGAGCGGAGCGGTGCGGTGCCGGCGGCCAGGGCCGGGCCGGGCGCCGCCTCAGGCCGCGCTGTCAGCGGCCAGGCCTCGCGGCGCGCGGGGTCCGCCGGCGGGCGGGCGAGGCGCCGCTTCCGGTGTGGCACAGGCCCCGCCCCGCGCCAGCATCACCGCTTCCCGAAGGGGAGGGGCGAGGAAGGGAGAGGGGCGGGGACCCTTCCGGTCAGGGGTGGCGTCCGCGCTGAGGGAGGTATGACGTCAGAGTCAGGCCAGCAGGGGGAGCGGCATGTCGCCCTCCGGGCGGGCCCGCAGCCAGCCGCGTGGTATTTGCAAGCGCTGCAGTGCCGCCCCGCGTAGCAGCTGCGGGGCAGGTCCAACCCTGAGGTCTATGGGAGAAGCGGTGACGGAAAAAAGCAGCTCTTCCCAGAGCCACGCAAGCAATAACGGCGGCCGTGGGTGGGCCGGGGGGGAGGGAAGGAGGGCGGGCGCGGGGAAACAAGGTGCACACACTGCTGTAAGGCAGGTTCGAGGACAACCGCGTGAAAGATGGCCGATAGACGTTACTGCGCTGCTTGCTCATACGCTGAAATGATTT
>BOSO01014623.1:2167-19159 GCA_018403395.1 Gorsachius goisagi | reverse complement strand
GTGCCACCCACGTGCATTTGTTAGGCTACTCGCGTTACGTTGCCACCCCTGCCTCTCAGTTCTGCGAAATACATGAAGCGCTTTAAATTACACTGCCGTTTTACATTGTAACGTGGTTAATGCTACTGACGTAATTATTTGCAATTCCCCAATTCTGCTTTCAAGCCGCTACGCGGGTTGCTAACTCAAACGAGCGGGCAGCCATCTTTACTTCGGAATTACAAAGCGACCTCGGCCACCGCAGGCGAGGAAGCGTTCCCTGGCGGCTGCCGCCTTTGCGGGCAAGCCTTTCCATCCCGGTGACTCGGGTGGCAAAGCTCTCGAGTGTAGCGGCGCACAGCGCTCTGCGCCTTCGCCTGCTGGCGGCACCGTGACGGCAGGGATTCGTCTTCCTTCCCCCCCCTCCCCGCGCCAGGACCAGCCGGGGGGTGACTTCACCGCCTCAGCAAGGCAAAACTCTCTTTCGACACCCTTTGCCGGCGGAGCTGCCCGGAGGCGCCAAGCCGAGCCGCGAGGGGCGCGCGCCCAGCTTTGCTGTCAGGCTGCTCACGTCACAGACCGCCTCCCGCTCCAGAACGTGACGCCAAAGCAGTGTCTGGCGCGGCGGCTCTGGAAGCTCGTTCCCAGCCCCTCCGTGTCTGACCGCCCACGGATCCTCCGCTCCGGCCGGTGGCGTCCCAAGCCCCCCGCGGCTCTGTGACACGCATTTATGGACTGGAAAACCGCTACTGCGCCCCCCGACCGGGCCCGCCCCGCGCCGCCCTGACGTCACGCGGCTGGCGTCACTTCCCACGCGAGCCCCCGTCCGGCGCGCTGCATTGTGGGAGACCGGAAAGGGGTCGCTGGGGGAAGGAAGATGGCGGCGCGGGGAGGGGGCCGGGCGGGTGGCGGCGGCGGCGGCGGCGAGGAGGAGCGGGGGTCGGGGCGGCCGGAGGCGGAGCTGCTGCTGCACCCGGAGCTGCTCTCGGAGGAGTTCCTGCTGCTCACCCTGGAGCAGGTGCGCCCGGGCGCCGCCGGGGAGCCCGCCCGCCCCGCAGCGGCGGCCCCTGAGGCGGGGCGGGGGTGCGGGGCGGCCGGGCGGGAAGGGAGGCCTCCCGGGCCCGCCGGCCTGCTTCGGGTCCCGTCCCGTCCCTCCGCCGCCTTAGGCCCGCCCTGTTTGTTCTCCGCTTTACTCTGCGGGGAAACTCCTGCCCCCCAATTTCCCGTCCCATCACCCACACGGGAAGTTTTCTCCCAACCCTTCCAGGCTTTGCGCTGCTCTTAGCGGGTGCGCAAGGAGCGTTCAGGAGAAAAAAGCTCCCCCAAACCAGCGAAGAAAACCCGAGTCGATCCTCTGTAGGCTAGGTGCTTGCTTAGGGGAAGCCCGTAGCAGCGTGCGAGGTGTCTCCGTGTTGGCACAGGGGCTGTGTTTGAACGCTGCCGCTGCTAAAGAATAATTTACCCAGGTCGGCGTGTCTGTGAGACGGTGCTCGCGTACAGTATAACTGTCTGCGGGAAGATGATCTTTGCTCTGTTAAAGTTGCCACGTTCATGCCTGGTGAATTAAGGAAATGCATCCCAGGTAATCGCTCAAGCTAATGCTTAAGTACGCATCACAGAAAAAAATTGGAGTTTGAAAGTGAGTTATAAACAATTTTGGACCCTATGAAGCTTCAGTTGGTGCGATTTGGAATACTTGGTACTGCCCTGCCTGAAAATTTTAGGGGCGTGAAACAATAGTAATCAAAATTTTGTTTTAGGTTTTTGTATGAGCTCGCTGAATTTTTATATGCTCTTGTCCATGTGGTTTACGTGGACAAAAACGTACCGGTTTTAGGCCTGCCTCAGAGGTCATGAGGTGTTGCCCAAACCAGTACTAGCAGAGACTTGACCTGCTTTCAGTGACCTCTAGTTTGTAGGAAGTTAGTGGGGTTTTTCTCTTAATATATTTGATAGCAGGTAACAAGACATTTCATTTTCACAACCCTATATGTGATTAGAAAGAAAACTGATGTTCTGTGATGACTGACAGTTACTAGAAATATCCCTTCGCAGCTTATTCTTTGGGAACTGGGGGAGGAAGCGTGGCTCCACAGCTGTGAGTTTGAACTGCGTTGTGTTCTAGTTGCCTGTTTTTTAGAAAAGTGTGAGGAAGAGCTTTGGTACTGTAGTTGGATTCAGGGAAGTGTGTTTAGGAGTGCATAAAAACATTGGTCATCAACAGTATGTCTATCATAACTTCCCCCCCCCTTTTTTTTTTTTTGCTACTATTTTACTGGGGTTTGCAGGGGTTTGGATAGGTAGGGGCTGCAGAGTTGACCTGCATGGGCAAAGGTGATGAACTGCCCAGTACTGGTTGCAGCTGGATCCAGCTGTCTCTGACACTGATGAAAACAGCCCATCGCACCCCAAAATATCAAGGAGAGGAGCTCATGGCACCTGTGCTCAAAGGCAATTAACAGAGAGCAGCAGCCCCCAGGGGCAGGAGGCACAAAAAGATGAACAGGAAGAGGCACATGAGGAGGAGATATGTGAAGAGATGCAGGTAGAAGAAAAAGAAACCACTATGCACTGACCCAAACATTCTGTATTTCCCATTGCCTCACTGAAGGGAGGGACCGAGTGTAATCCACGTGGAAAACAAGAGAAGCTGACAGTAGGAAGGCAGGAGACCAGGCTGTCATTGGCACAGGGCCTTCACACACCTGTCACCCCTGCAGCCCCCTCACTTCTGTAACCCTGGCATTTATGCCCAATCTGCTACCTTTAAGTGGCATGTGAAAAAGAAATGACGCCACTAAGATGCTTCTGCTTTGAATTCATTGTAATAACAACTTTTTTCTGTTCCCCACAGAAGAATATTCTAGTCGAAAATGATGTAAAGATGGACAAAGATGGTCTCACTGATCTCTATATTCAACATGCCATTCCCCTGCCTCAGCGTGACTTACCAAAAAGTCGATGGGGGAAAATGATGGAAAAGAAAAGACAGCAAAATGAGTTGAAAAGTGAGAATAAAAGGTAATTTAGCTTTTATTGGGCTAGACTTGGAGAATTTAGGACAACACATTTAGTTTAAGCTTTGTTTGCCTGATTAATGAAACTTGTGCAGTTTTTGGATGATGTTACAGTTTACAACTGTGTCAGGTCTGTGTTGGAAGTGTTAGATTCTGCTACTGCAATAATAGAAAAAAGGGGAAGATAATTTGTTGTCATCTAGATGTTATTAATGGTATCTAGGTTACAGTGCTTCTTTTCACAGAATCATGGAATGCTTTGGGTTGGAAGGGACCCCTAGAGGTCATCTAGTCCAACCCCCTTGCAGTGAGCAGGGACACTGCTAATTGGATCAGGTTGCTCAGAGCCCAATCAGCCTGGCCTTGAATGTTTCCAGGGATGGGGCCTCCACTACCTCCCTGGGCAACCCCTTCCAGTGTTTTACCACCCTCATTGTAAAGAATTTCTTCCTTATATCCAGTCTAAATCTGCCCTCTTTTAGTTTAAAACCATTATCCCTTGTCCCGTTGCTACAGGCCCTACTAAAAAGTCTGTCCTCATCTTTCCTATAGGCCCCCTCTAAGTACTGAAAGACCGCAATCAGGTCTCCCCGCAGCCTTCTCTTCTCCAGGCTGAACAACCCCAGCTCTCTCAGCCTGTCCTCATAGGAGAGTTGCTCCAGCCCCCTGATCATTTCTGTGGCCTCCTCTGGACCTGCTCCAACAGCTCCACACCTTTTTTGTGCTGAGGGCCGCAGAGCTGGATGCAGGGCTCCAGTTGGGGTGGAGCAGAGGGGCAGAATCAAATGACTCTACTTCACTAGGGTCAGGGGTGTATGCTGAAGTAGTTTTGTGTGTCCAATTCAAGACTAACATCTACTTTCTGAAAGAAACATTCTGCCTTGTTTTTAAAACCTCTCTCTCTGTATTTCATCAGAAAGCAAAATCTTCCTCAAAAGTTTATTTACTGAATCTCTTCTCCTCCCAACCTTCCTTCTGCACAAGACTTTGACTTGTGATGTGCATGGGTGGCATTCTGATAGCAGTAAGTGGTAAAGGAAAGGTAGATGGAAATTTTCATTATAGTTTTGCAATATTACAGCTTGTTGATTTCATGAGTCTGTTTTAGCTTTACTGAGGTTTCTAACTAACTGGGAAGAGTTAAACAAATTCTGTCAAGTGATTTGGGTTTTTTTGAATTTTTAAAAAATTTTTAGTGGTTAGGGTGCTGAGTTATCTTGTTATGGCAGGTTTTTTTCCACCTGCATAAAAGGTTATAGTACCTTGGTTTGTGTACCACCTGCAAGCTCAGGATGAAAGCATGAGGCTAGCGTTCGACTGGTAGGAAACTGTTTGTGTACTGAAGTAAGTCCAAAATAATTTTTTATCAAAGAAATACAGATAGCAGACTGGATGTTTTTGAGAGAAGGAGGCAATGTTATTTTTTAGATGGGAGAATGGCTTCGTCAAGAGTTGATATCTAGAATAAGTTTAGGTGGTGTTATTGTGGTACAGTAAAATTCAGTAATGGTTAAACTTGTGTAGTAATTGCTGGGAAAATAGCAAGAAAAAGGAGATATGTTTAATCTACCAGTCTGCTTTCCTTTACCAGTTGATCTTAGCACTTAACATCTAGCATGCTAGGCTTAGTCTTTTGCTCTGTTGTTAGACAGTTTTAAGATTTTCCAGCAGTTACTGTTTTTGTTTGTATTACATCTTTCACACTTAAGAAGTATGCTGGTAAAATACTGTCTAGAAAAGTTGATCTTTTACTGGTAGTATTGCTAATGTCAGAGAAATGGGAGAAATACATGTTCAGCACTTTCAGTAAGTAAAAGCTGCACAGAGAAGACTTCAGTTTTAGTATATTCATGGAAAGAATCAGGGAAATTCAATCATCTTTTTGGGTATTAAAATATTACACTTTTCCTCATAGTTGTGTGCATGATGCCATTGTGCAGAGGAGGAAGTGGAACTTGGCATTCTTGTTTTTAAAACCAAAACAAAATTCCTTGGTATTATGAGGTTCTAAGTTATGTGCAAGCCAGAGATGGGAGCTAAGCATGCTGTTAGTTAGGTTTAGAAGTCAGATAAAGCAATTGATTGTACGAACAACAGGAGCTTTCTGATGAGTTTCTCTGTGGAAAGCAGAGCTTTACAACATGCGCTGGAATTTATGTGAGGCTTGGAGATTTGATCAGCACAGCTCAGTGTGTGTTTGGGTGCCTCTAGTAGTTGCAGATAGGAGGTAAAAACACTGAAATTTAAAAGTCAGGGTTGAATATCATGTTTAGTTTTACTGCTTGTGATTGATGGTATGTCCTAAAAGACTTGCTGTGTATCAACTGAGCTGTGGTAATGTGTATACCTCAATAACACAATCAAATACCTGAGGTCACAGATAGAAGATGGTTTATACATCTTATTACTGAATATTTGAGCTTGCAGATAGTCATACCAAATAAAACCAAATCCAGTCTCTCCGATTTCAAAAATTTCAGAAAGTATTTATGTTCAGGGACAGTTAATTTTGTAGATATGTAAGATCATCTTGCCTGCTGGAAGAAAGAGGATGGTATGAATCTCAAAATATATATCTAGTTTCTGGAGTGCCATGGAGTCTGAAGACTCTCATCTGCAAACGTTCAGTCTTCAGGAGTGCTGTGGCTGTGCATGCTCAGAGCAGTGGCCTTGGTAGAGCTCATCATTTCTCCTTAGTCACCCAAGAGGCCGCTTCGGCATTCTCTGAGAACTGCTCACGTGCTGATAATCAGTTTAGTGTAAAACATGGTAGTTGGGACCAGTTTCAGACGTTCACAGAAGAGGTGATCCCCTGCCTGTTTTGGTAACAGGTGAATACTTAGGAAAATTGGGAGCCTATACTTCTCTCTGGTGTCAGGGTGCTACCTTAAGTACCAGGCTAAACTAGACAAGAATAGAAGCATTTTTCATTAAATTTTCCTCTTACTCAGGAGTTGTTCAGGGGCCATTCTGACTATGTGAGTTATCATGTGGAACAGTGGAAACCCAGATTGCTCACCTTAGAGAAGCTTTTGCTTCCTCTGGTAAATCTTTTATTCCTTACCATGTGCTACAAAGTAAACAGCAGAATTAGAGCATGCCCTCCATCCAGCCCCACTCAAAGTGTGGCTAGAACATTGATGTAGGAGATGTGCATTGAAATCTAGGTTTCACAGAGATTGTCCTGCAGGAGGAGACACGATCCCAAAATGGTTCTTTTCAGCTGTGGCTAGTGTCAGTGTCCTCCCTCAGAAGAGTGCTGGCTAACAGGAGTCCTGCTCTGAAGCTTTTAGGCTGCCTATACTTTTTATATAAAGAAAGTGAATGTCACACCCAAGGCTTTGTGCTCTTCTGTGAGCCACGTACCTAAAAATTAGGTGTGACAGTTCTTGATGGTACAGCATCCAAATTTGTTTTGGAACTTTCCCAAAGTGTTTCTCTGGGAACATTATCTGTATTATAGCATGTGGTCATTTGTACAAGTGCTGCAGTTCTAAAATTTGATTTAGAATAGATAACAGTCCTCCTAGAATTGCAGTTATCCAGTCCTCACCAAGCTGAATTAAAAAAAAAAAAAAAAATCTCCCTAGGAAAAGCAGACTCTTTATATTAAGGAAGATATACATTTTTTTTGTTTCACATAGTTTGTAAACTAGTTTTCCAAAAAGGCTGCTGGGGAATGTGTTCCTTGTCAGGAGTGTTGAATAAGTTCTTGGACAAAACCAAAGTGATCAAAAAGTATCAGGTTTTAGTTTTGAAGCATGTGTCAGCTTTTTAGACTTTTCAAGTGAAATTATACTCCTTAATTTAATGGGTGTGTTGGATATTATTGTTGTTTCAGTAGTATTTGACTGAAACAACATGCCTGGCTGAACACTCCTGGTCTTGGAAGCTAATCTTGTTTCGTAGAAGCTTTTTTGGAAATGGCATCTACTGTAGACACAAGCCAAAGTGTTCCGTCTGATCTCTTGACAAACAAGTCCCAAATTAATTGAAGTCTACCACTACCTGAAAGGAGGCTGTAGCAAGGTGGGGGTTGGTCTCATCTCCCTAGTAACGGGTGATAGGACCAGGGGAAATGGTCTGAAGTTGCGCCGGGGCAGGTTTAGGTTGGACATTAGGAAAAATTTATTCACGAAAAGGGTTGTCAGGCACTGGAACAGGCTGCCCAGGGAAGTGGTCGAGTCCCCATCCCTGGAGGTATTTGAAAGAAGGGTAGATGAGGTGCTTATTAGGGACATGGTTCAGTGGTAGGATGGCAGGGTTAGGTTAATGGTTGGGCTTGATGATCTTAAAGGTCTTTTCCAACCTAAACGATTCTATGATTCTATGAAGTTCTCTCTTTTGTCTCTTACCAGTTCTGGGATCCTGATTAATAGAAAAAGAGGAGGATTATGTGACATAGTTGTTGTGAACAGATAGTAATGTAGGAGCAAATCTGAATAGAAGCTCAACTTTCTCTTGCTCTGTGAGCTCTTACATTGTGACTCCATTTTTTTTAAAGAACACCCTGGTCTGGACAGAAATTGTGCGAGTGATGTGTAATTTCTTAATATGTGAGGCTTAGCAGCAGCTACTAATCTAATGTTGTTCCAAGACAAATTAATGGAGTCTCTGCTTGCACCTTATTTAAAGTCTGTTGAGATACCTAACATCAGTATTGTCAAATTCATTAATTATGAAACAATGAATATATTTCATTGTTGAAAACACTGTAGTTCAACTTTATTCCTCTGTTTAATATGAGGTGATTAAACAGTGTGTACTTGAAACCAAAGTTTCTGAACAGGAATATTGTATAACTTAATGGTGGTTTGGTTTTTTTATTTGTTAAATCTGCGCTTTCCAAACACCTTGTCTTTGTCATTCTTGAACAACGCTTTTTTAAAAACTCTAAATTCATGTAGAGTGAGCTATGATAACTTTGTGCTTTATTTTTTGGCAGTCAGGATGTTTTCTGATATTACTGTTTTGATATTAGCTTGGTAGTATTCCTTTTTCATAAATCAGTTGCTACTAAATTGGCCAGCTCTAACTACACATAGGCTTAAAGGCACAAACTATTTAAAAATAAAAAGTCATTAAATCAGCTTAGGGTTCCTGTTCAAGGACAGTTTATTTCAAAAACAGGTATGCTTATTTTTTTTTCTTAATGTTTTCATTCTTTGTCTAACAGTTTTTTAGCCTATCTTAACATTAGGATTTTGTGTAAGAGTTGGAAACAGGGAGATTTAGAAGCATCAGAATATTAGATGCTGTTCTTATAGATAAGGTGGCACACATTTTCAAAAGGTGAATATTTGAGAAATATGTAATAGCTATTATCTCTTTAGTTACTCTGGAATAGCTACAGTGGTATAAGCCTACAGTTTTGGTTAAACAACTGTAATTGTCTGCCTAGAGAGTTCCTCACCCAACCGTCTTTGAGGAACACTGTTCCTTACACAACCCCGTGCCCCCCTCCTCCCTTTATGTTTTGGAAGTAATTTCTATTGCCTAAGTCTGGAGCAGCTAAGAGCTTAAGGTTAGCATTTTGGTATATATTTTTACTTGAGCAAGATTAAATAATTTTCACTACCCATGTCTTGGATGTGCTATTTTTGGATCATGTAGCTTGTGTTTCTGAGAATTTTACAATTTGCATTTTCAGTGGTACGACGGTGGAAGGTTTAAGGAAACGGCCATTAATTGTATTTGATGGCAATTCAACAAGTACAAGCATAAAGGTGAAGAAGACAGAGAATGGAACTGCTGATCGCCTAAAACCTCCCCCAGCTGGAAGCACCACCAACACTGTTAGAAGATTATCAGTTCCTTCAAATGCCTCAACATACATTTCAGCCTCCAGTTTATCGGAGGACACTAAGCCAGGAATGAGGAATAATGAGGCTAAGCAGAACAATATTTCAAAGACTAACAGCAATGTGTTGGCTAGTCTGAAGGTGTACCCTTTGTCTCCAGTAGCAGGAACTACTGTTGTGAAGTTAAAGAGAGCTGTTCCAAAAGAAGACTCTGATTTGCCGGTATGTACGTTCAGTATCTTGTTTTGCAGCTTTTTTTCGAATTGAAACTTGCAGGATCCAAAGGTAGACCCTTGTAAGAGTTTTCAGGATTATTTTGTTTTGGAGTAATAGCAGAGTCTTTATTTAGAAACAGACAAAAGAGTGCCTTGTTTGGGAAAGATTAGAAGGAAAGAAATGAAGTACTTTGTACTTGTCCATGGGAAACTTCTGTGTGAGAGAGGTAGCTTTGTAGAAAACACACATGTAATTTTAAAACAAGTAAGTAGGTAATACTTAAGGTGGTGCTGGTGGCAGTCAAATAAAACACAAACAAAATAATCCTACTCATAGGTCTGAGAGAGATAATAGGTATCATAGAACAGCATGTTGTTGTATGTATTGAGCCTTAAAGGGAGGACAAGTGGTCTGTTTTCTGCAGTAGGGAAGAAAAAAATGGAACGATAACATTTGTAACAATCACACTTGAATGATTGAGTAGGACAAGCTTTCATTTGTCAAAGTGAAGGAAGAGATATTACGGGAACTGAAGTGAGATGCTGAGAGCTGTGGAATATATCCTTGGAGGAGGAAAGCCATCTGTTTTAAATCTCACATAGGAATTGGCAAGCTGGAGGAAGGAACTGGATGTGAAAATCTGGAGAGCTGCCTAGATTTTGGGTCTGAATGAGAAGCCATAACAACAAACCACGCTAGTTGAAGTGAGAGGCCAAAGGTCGAGTGCTCATTTTGAGCTGTGCTGATCTTAGTCAGGTATCTGGGCTTCTATAAGACAATGAGAAAGACATGCTGAGATCTTGAACAGAAGGCTGCTGTTCTCAGGTAGAAGACTGATGACTGAGCTGTTAACCAAAGAGGTAAATAATTGTTATTTCTGCAAGTTAGATTCAGCTGCAAACAGATTTTCCGTAGAGAACTACACTGCAGATGGGGGCAGAATGAGGCTGATGAGGTGAAGTGATGAGAGAAGAGCTAAGGTAGGACATGTGAATTCAGGAGGGCATATCTTTGAAAGGGCAGGTAATGATGCTGAATGTAGCTGGCAGCTGGGGAGACGAATAGAACAGTGGTTATTTTTGACAAAGGTGTGATTAGTCTTTAAGGGCTTGTCAGTGAGCAAGGAGCAATGGGTCATCTCCTCTTTAAAACATGCCGTGAGGTAGGGATAAGTCTTATATTTGTGTTGTATTGCTACATAATACAAATGAAGGAGTTTTTACATTTCCACTGGAATATGGGAATATGTGGAATAAGTCTGGGCTTTAAAGGAAGTAGAAATACCTGTTCTCAGCTGAACTGCAGGGGGAGCTTTAGATACACAGTGTCCAATTACATTGATTAACATTTTCCCAGGACACCAGACCTAACTTCTGTTTTCTCAATATTGCCGCATGAAATGCTTTCTATTCATCTTTTAAAAAATCTCATCATGAAAGAATGCAGGTGGTATCCTTGCTGCATGGATTGGTTCCATCAGACTTTTGTTAAACACGAGCACCTAAACACGGGGTTGTTCTGAAAGCCAGCTTTAGCAACTTTTACAATAATCATGGCTGAGGCCCTGAATCAAATTCATGCTGGAGAGGTGTGTTTCCTACTACCAGTATCACTAACTTATTTTAGCATTTAGAACTCTTCTAAGCACTGGTGAGATCTGAACCTACGGAGCTTTTGAAGCTTGCTTAGTATACACCTCACAGCTTCTTTATATTTATTTTGAATGCTTTGTAGACACAGTGCTGAACACTTGTAAGTGACACTATATGATGACACTCAGAAGCTATGACCTCTGATGCTTGACTTTCTGTCTTAGCCACAGTTTATGTTGTTCCAGGTTAATACTGGTAAGTTCAGTCATGCCTTGGTTAATGTCAGTCAGCCACATTTGAAGTTAGGTGAGTGTGTTGTATGGGTGCTACTTTACTGTCTGAGGTTAAAGAATGTGATATTGAATAGTAAGTGGTGCAGCCAGGAAGAATCAGTGTACTTGGCAGATGGCTGTAGAGTGTAAAGCCTGATACATTTTTAGGATACAGTAATGACAATTGCCTTTTCAAGCAAGTGACTGTTCTTTATCTTTCAAGAAAAACTGAAGTTCTTGTGCTGAATAGCACAGAACTATCCTTCTGATCTTTGAGTCTAATTCCCTTAAACCTTTCAGTGGTTGCAGTCCTTAAGATTGCTGTAAATAAACTAATACTGAAACTCTAAATGAGAAGGGAGATCTCCAGATTGTTCTCTGCAAACCAGTGTGTTGCAGAATGTTCTTGAAAACTCATATACCTGTCTTTACTCTGCTTGCGTGAACTATTAAAGCTCTAATTTATCAGGGTTTTTTTCTTATTTTAGGTGGTGAATGGTAATTATTTCACCTCTTCAATCTCCCATTGTTTTACTTTTGGGCTTACTTGATTTTTTGGGGGTTTCTTGGGGCAGGGCTTGAAAGATGAGCTCACTCATTGGAGGCTTGGCAATTACTTCTCTCCTTTGTAACGACCCATATAAAAGAAGACCAACTCTTCCTTCTCTTTTTCTAATGTTTTTACTATTTGAAAAAAGTAAATTGGTTTCCTCGTTGGATGTTTGTTTTTTTCTTATACAGTCCCATTTCAACAAGTATTAAGAAGGCAATCTGAAATAACTTTAGAAGTATAACAAGTAACTTCAATATGTACCTGTTTCTAAGCTACATAATTGAAAGATTTTTGCATAACTAATTGTAGGATTAAGAAAAACCAAAAGACATAGATGATTTTCAGGTAGTTAAATTCATTGACTTTGTTTTTATCTTCTCTAGAGAAGTTCTGTGATATTTAACTTTCTCCACAAGATGGCAATAGAAAGCTATTGTAGTAGCACATAGCTAAGTGCAGCAGTAGTAAGTACTAGATTTGAATATGGCAGGTTAATTACTTCTGCTTGTGCAGTATATCTGAGAATGCTCATATATTTTCTTGTATTCCAGAATGACCTAAAGCCTACGGAAGCAAAGAAGAAAATCCAGCATGTTACATGGCCATGAAGTAGCTAACGGTGCTTGAAACATAAATGTTACTTCCATATTTTCAAACAGATAAGTCATATTTAAACAGTTTAAGTACAATTCTTTTTAAACCTTACAGGGATTCAGATTGCTGTGAAGTTTTAACAAATTTAATAGTTCCCTGTTGTAAAGCTGGAGTCATTATCACCAGTCACCTTAAGAGTGTCTACTCTTGTACACCAAGTAGTTCATTAGTTCTTTAAAAGGTGGTAATATTATAATATACTAAACCCCCCACTTTTAGTTTTCAAGATTATTATAGTTCATCTCCTGCATGTCACTACGATTCACACATATAAATAAATATTTTTTTTGTTTCAGTCAGATTCAGATTTGTTCCACTGCTGGTTAAATAGTTAAAATAGCTATTGAGATTCAGAGTGATCCCAAGAGCCTTCTTGGCTTCAAAAAGATAATTCATTTAGATGAGAAAACTGACCATTCTGCTGATAAGGTAGTCTGAAACAATTTTTTTTTTATTTTTGTTGCACAGAACAGGAGTGTAGAATTTACAGTGCAAGTTAGGTTGGTAATAAGAGATGAACTATTTAACAGCTTTACTTCAAATTGAAGTTTCTCTTATTGACATATGAAATAAGAAATGCACAGCTAGAAGTATGCTTAATTAGACCGTTTGATATGAATCTTTGAGAGGAAGTAGTGAATGGATTAGTGCCATGTTCTCTTAAATACACAGGCATATTTTATACATGCTTACGTGTAAAAATGTGCTGATGTAGCAAATTTACTTGTTTTCCTGGTTACAATCATGCTTATAAAATACGGGGAAAACCTGTAGAATGCAGGTCAGTGCTTTCTCAGCTTACTAACAGTTGGAGAGGGACAAGGATAGGAAGACAGAGAAGTACCTTGAGAGCATTAGCGTATGGAGTTGCACGCTTTCAAACAAACAAACAAACAGTTTTCCCTTCCTTTGATAATTTCAGATGGATGTTAGTTTTCTCTAAAACTTGGTGTTTCTTCCTCTGGATTGTTGGTAGTGCCTTATAAGGCAGAAATCCAGTTAAGTTGATGGAATTTTTATTAAATCTCAGTGACTCAGGGGGAAGCCAGTTTAGATCCATTTTTAGATATGGATGATAAATAATAATAATGCTCCCAGGCTTGGTAAAACAGAAACAACAACAACAAAAAATCAACTTCTGAATCCACTTAGTTAACCCACTGAAAGAAGCTGTCAGTAGTGATCTGAAAGCTAGTTTACATTTTTAACATTGGTTAATATTGAAACCAAAAACTGTAGCTTAATTCATTACTGACAGAAGTTCTCCATTTGCTGTTATGACATAAAAGGCACTTCTCGAATGCTGTAAAATGGTAAGAATGTGTGTGTTTTGAAATATTGTGTGCTGTTTCCCTTTTACTAAACACTTGTGCAGTTTTTGTACTTGAGTACAGCAAACTTTAACGTAATGCACATTTTGTATGTACAAAGTTGTCTTTTAAGTAGCCTTATCCTATTTAAATAAATTCAATTAAAGGCAAACAAAGTAGTGTTCGCTTGTTTTTTTGTGATGTAATTAAGCTTGTTCATTTTATATGGTTATATTTTAGTGGACTTGAATTGACTTAAGGAAAAGCTTGCAGGGTAAAAGGCTCAGTAGCTACTTTAGAGTTTTAGCAGCAGTTAGTATGATGTGAAGTGCTGGTCCTTGCACTAGTAGAACAGTCTGGTAGGAGTCCGGTTTTGTGGGTGGCTTCTTGGCAGTGGTTTAGAGCCTAGGCTATATTCTATATTTTGTTGTAGTTCCAGTTGCTAGGAGCATGTGTGTGTTGGTATGTGTTAAGGAGTGATATGCAGAACTGTACTGGAATAATACCATGCTATTGCGTGGTTACAGCCTTGTTTGTGGGCTGGTATGCTTTCCAGCCTTGTCGTGTTTCACCTACCTTTCCCTGAAGTTGGGGCTATTTTTTTGCCAGTTGTAATGCTTGGAGGGGGGGTCAAGGTGCAAGCCGTGCTGCTCTTGCTTCCTTCCCCCTTAGCTAATAGTAATCCTTCTTCTCTCAGCAAAGTATTGGAGCAGGGCTGCAATGTGCTGGGTGATTGCCAAACCCCAGAGGAGAGGGTAAGTGAGGTGCTCCCCCTCCTTTGGGAGGTGTGGATGTGAGAGGGATTTTTATGGCTATTCTTTACCTACAGCCTTCTTGTAGTATGAAGTCACCAAAGGATAGAATTTGGTCATTCGGTGAGATCAGATTAGCGTGGTGTGCACTTCAAAAATGTCAGCCAGCCAAGTTCTTCAAATGGTACGCAGTAAACCAAATCTGATCTATATGCATCTATTTAGCTTGTTGAATTAATGAGAAGAATGACCTGTGAGAACTTTACACTTAGTACAAAAAGAGACAAATTCAAGAGGGGTGGCAGGAACTAGGAGCAAACTTGCCCTACCCAGTTACACACAGAGTAAGTATATTCCTAATTCTTTCCGCATCTGAAGATTCCTGTTGGAAGTGTGACATAATACTTTCCTCCTTTTGCTGGATACAAATGAATTCCATCTGGAAGGTGTACCAGGATCGTACATTGCATAATATGGCTGTATTTCTTGAAGTTTGCTTTGGGAAGAGAGTTATCTTTCTTTGGATTGTTTCCTCTTGATTTTATTGTCCTGCCAGCGTGCTGTTGCTAACAGTTGCCTTTGCAGCAAACATGTAGCAGAAATGATGCTAGAGCAAAGGGTATTATGTGTTGCAATACAGAACAAAATTAAAGCATGCCCTCATAGAGAAGTCAAACTTCTGACTTTCACAAGTATTAAATCTCTTGAGTTGTATTGACTTCCTTGCTTGCTGAGAACAATAATATTTTGGTATTGAGTTTAGAGCCTATGAACACATTTTTATCAGCTGCAGTCAATTCAGTATTTTCATACAGTTGTTCAGTTTTGCTGATAATTTTCCCACTGATTTCTGTTAATAGAAGACTTATGTTGTATCAGCAGGGCCTGTATGAGCATTGTCTATAAACTCCACAGTTTCATGGCTGGGTACAGAAAGGGTTGTGTTGTATGGCTATTACGTTGTGTTTTTTTCAGTCTGTGAAGGTGTTTTATTTGTAAATATCTAACATGTAAATACAATTAAAGCGCAATCACAATTTTGTTCTAAATGATTTTATTTTGAAAAATACAATGTGCAGTGTAATGTCGACTAACTGTAATACTGATACTATCAATCAGAACTTATACTTCACACAACAATCAGCTAGTCATGCAGTAAAATATGTACTTGTTATGAAGCGCTCCCACTTCAACTGTTTTATCGTTATCTCTTTATGGCATGGCACAAATCCTTGCACATTGACACACCCTCCACGTTCGCAGTCTTTCCACACACTTGACAGCACACACTAGTCACATAGCTCAAGAACACTGAAGTGAGACCACAGCCTTATTGAAATTGAATGGCGTTTGCCATTGATTTCAGTGGGCTGAGGGTTTCATCCTGAATATCCATCTATGAATGTATTGTGCGTGGCCGTTGCAATCCTTGAACTATATCACTTGCTTGTAGCTGGAATATTTAGTGGAAGGAAAAAAAACCCACAAAACCAAAAGTGTATGCTTATGTCAATAACACCCAAATGGTTTTACATCTTGGGTTTTGCATTAGTTTTGGTTAGCTGTAGAAATGTTAAAACACCAACACTGCTACTAGAGATTTTGAAGTTGTTTCCCCTCCAGGTTTGGAGAGTTTGATTAAAAAGGTTAAGTAATGTTAATAGTACAGCGAAACACAGAGTGGCAAAGCTAGTTCCAAACATCCGTGTACTTCAGATGATATATTGCAAGCACGGCTTTCTTCCTCCCTCTCCCTGTCTCTTATTTTTAGCTTTAAATATCCTTCCCACATTCAGGGCAAAGGATGTCATCCCTTTCCGTGAGGAAGCCACGACCCACTAATGAGAGAGAGCACTTCTTACAGTTAAAGCAATCATTATGCCATTGCCGTTCTTCAAAGGAGATGTACTTGGTTCCTCCGAGTCCTGTTTGAAAACCAAAAGCATTCTGTTACCAGAAAAGAACAGCACATCAGCCATCAAGTGATGCTATGTCAGCCTCCCCTCGTGGAGTGCTGTGGGGATCTGACATACAGTAGTGAAAAAATGCCATTGGGACAAATCTGTTTGTTGCTGTGCTAATTTTGCCACCCTTATTTTGTAGCAAGTAATATCTTCATCCTCAACTAGTTCTGCTGCTTTCAGTGAAGTAGTGAACTTAGCTGTTATCCCTGGTGATAAGATGGTGGCAGAAATGAGCTGTCAAGGGATGGCACTGAGGTATACAGCAGAAGGAAAGGAAAGCAACCGCCCCTGAACAGAGGGCTGATAGTTTTTTACAGAATGTTTTATGGCATCTGAGTAAATTAATTTTGTTTTGTAAAAATGCATTTAGAGCATTAAAAAAGAAGTCTGGCAGGTTGTGTCATGACTTGATTCATAGCTTTGAAAGAGGGGTGCCTTAAGAAGCAGGCTAGCAAACAGCAAAAAGCATTCACGAATTTCAGGCTATGGAGGTTATCGTAAGGAGTATTGAAGTTGTACAGGAAAAAAAGAGAAAAGGGGCAAATGTCCTTTAGTACTAATTCCCTCTTGCTTAACCTCAGAAATGACAAGCAATTTGAGTATGATGCATTGGAATGACGAGCTGGAAGTCAGTGGAAAGATTTAATTTGGCACCTCTCTTATCTGATGAGAGGGGGTTTTGTTTTGCCTTTAGTAGCAACATTTTGGAAAAAAACAGCATATGATAGGAAGGACTGCAATAGTCTAAAAAGAAATGCCTCTTTCACACGAACAGAAAACAGTAGCAGTGGTGTTACGCACTCACTTTTCTAGGAGCTATGCAAGGAAGCATATGTTAGTGAGGGACAGAATCACAGAATCGCAAGGGTTGGAAGGGACCTC
>BOSO01014621.1:0-23478 GCA_018403395.1 Gorsachius goisagi | reverse complement strand
GAGTCTGGCTCCGTCCTCGTGACACCCACCCTTAAGATACTTGTAAGTATTTATGAGCTCCCCTCTCAGTCTTCTCTTCTCCAGGCTGAACAAGCCCAGCTCCCTCAGCCTTTCCTCCTAGGGGAGATGCTCCAGTCCCTTTATCATCCTTGCTGCTCTCCTCTGGACTCTCTCTAGGAATTCCTCATCTTTCTTGAACTGGGGAGCCACAGTACTCCAGGTGGGGTCTCACTAGGGCAGAGCAGAGGGGGAGGAGAACCTCCCTTGCCCTGCTGGCCAAGCTCGCCTTAATGCACCTCTTGGACTACAGCGATTCAGCAGAAGCGTGCTTTGGGAATGCAAAATTCAGCTTCCCTCCTTCCCCACGTGATGAAATCTCTCATCACGTTGCATTTGCTGCGCTGCGTTTCTGCGCGTGCAAGCAGAGTGAAACTATGCCTGCACGTGCAGGATGCGTGACCGTGCAATCGTGTTTAACGGGCAAGGGGAGCACGTCGCCCGCTCCCTGGGGAGCTCCTGACAAAATTACCACGCGGCGCCTACCGTATTTGCATCCTTAATTACTATCCCTTATGCTAATTATGTTTCTTCTTGCTGTTGCTCTTTAGAACTCCAGCCTTGGCGTGCTGGAGTGAAATGTCTGTTATAAAGATAGATTAGATGCAACCAAAATATTGCCATGAATATTCATTCCTTTCCGTTTTGGAACAATTTCTCGTTGGCTCCATTTGCACACCTCGCTTGTTTTGGTTTTGGGCAACTGAGCTTGTGGACAGGATTGTCAGTCAAAACAGAGCCTTTTGAAGAATTCTTGCAGAAAGCAATTTTTTTGTTGTTGTTGTTTTCACAGCCGAGATAAAAATGCCCAGAAATTTGCCTTGAGAGCCACCATTGGAGATGGGTACGGGATAGGTGGGTGGGTGGGGATATCTGTGCTCCTGAAAATGTGCATGGATGGAAATGGTCCTGCAGTAGTAGGGGGCTGTTGACTGTGGTGATGGGTGCTGAGCCTTTGGGCCTCCAGTCCTGCGAGTTGTGTCTGTCAGCTTTGCTCTCCTTCGAAACTACGGCAATATTAGGGCTTATAAGCAGAAGAGTCAGTTTTGGAGTTACATTTCAGGTTGAAGTGGAACAATGCAAGAGGCTAAAAGTTTATTTTTTAAGCTTTTTTATTTAAAAATAATCTGGAAGGGGGAAAAAGTCTGGCTTGCTTGTGCTTTATTTTTGCTTTTCTCAGTTTATTGTCTTTTTCTGCATCAGTTCCCCTTTCCCTCCCCAGTGTGCCTGGTCCCTGTGCCCTGCAAAAGAGTAAAAAGGAAACATGGGGTAAAACCCCTGCTTCTCCTGTGACCTCTCTGACAAAGCTTAACAAATTTTAACCCAAAACAACCAGCATGTGGAGCCCAAAATGATGTTTTCATACATTTCATGAAAACTGGCTCTTTTTGACCATGCTTTGCTCACTTTTCCTATGTCAAACCTGCAGCCGGTACCTGGCACCTCGACCAACTGGTCCATAAAATCTTCAAGAAATCAGCAAATAATGGTCAAAGACCTTGGTGTTGCCCAGAAAGTGCTGAATTTAGATTTGCCTGTCCAGTAAATGAAATTCTGTTATCTGTTTCCCTGGAACCCCCACCAAAGTGGGTGCAGAGGCGTTGCCTCAATGAGAGAAATCAAAACCCCTGTCTTGGTTCATCCAGGCATGGTCCCAGGTTTTATTCTTCCATTGGCGGTGATGGGTCTCTCACCTGCCCCTGCTGCTCTTTACCCCTTTGGCTGCTTTTGTTCAAGGACGCCAAATCCTGCGGGAAAATTAAATGTGACGTGATACAACAAATTTTGCAGGTGACAACCAGCAAACCCCAGAGCAGCACACCCAAAGCACCCCAAAAGCCCTTTGTCCCCAGTCTAACGCTGCCTGTTGTCCGCTCAGATTTAACGAAATCAAGGCAGTAACAGCTTTGGTTTTGACCTATTTATGCCTGTGTCTGGGTGGCTGGCAGTGGCCCTGGCTGTCCCCATAATTCAGCTACTGCAGACAGCATTTCAGTGCGGGGCTTATTTTGATCCATCGCCTGGACACGGCGATGCCTTCCGGAGAGCAGAGAAGGTCCTGAGGTTAATTCCAGCTTGCTGTAAATAGAGCCGATAGCGGCTCCCAAACCTCCTGCTGATCTGTCTGGGAGGAAATAACCTTAAAAATAGAGTTTGTGATGAATAAATGTATTTATGCAGGTATTTTGAGCCTGGCTCTGTTCTGGGTCCTGGTCACCCATAACTCACTGATTACGCTGCCGGGGTTTCCCTCCTGAGCAGCTACTGAAGCCAGACTTGGGCATTTTCTAAAAGCCAGTTTTATTATTAAATGGTTTCTTCTTTTAACAGGAATTAACGCCGTTATTTAATCCTGCTGCCTTTATCATCTCACGTAGGAGAGAGCCCATCCTTGCCCTGGGGAACCCCTAAACCAGGTCTGCAATGCTGCCAAAAGCCATTTGCTCTCTGCAGATGCACGGCTCCTCCTTCTGCTTTCCACCCGGGCTTCTCATCTCACCGAAGGAGAAGAAGAGTCACCCAAATTAGGACAGATCCTGACACATGCAGGGCATCCTGCTGCCACTGCCGCCCCTGTGGTGGCTGCGGGTCCCATCTTGGAGATTCAACTTGCAAAGAGCCTGGGGAAGGGCTCCCGTTTTGTGATGCTGATGGAGCTGGGGTGTGATGTGCGTGCATGCTGGAGGTAATTTGGGAGGCAGGTGGGAACATGCTGCTCGCAGCTGGACCAGGCTGGTGCTGGTTGGCGTGGGCTGCTGGAGATTGGGGGTGTCCACAGCTGGATGGATGTGGTGGCGTGCACCGGCCGCATTGCGCATGGGCGCTCAGTTGTTCTGCACACTCCAGGTCTTTCATTTCTCATTTTCCTTCTTTTTTCACCCCCCTGTCTTGCCTTCAAAGTTGGTGTTTATTTTAAATGAAGTGAGCTTCTCTTCAAACAAATCCAAGCCATGGATGCTATAATTAGCAGGATATAGTAATTTTTCTTCAAGCATAATTGGAAGGTTTACCATTTAGGGATAATACTTAAACTATCCTATTTTATGGCTCATTTGCCAGAAAATGCCTGTGAAGCTTACAGCTTTATCAAACCTTATCAATGGGTAGAGAGTGTCTAAGGAGGGTGTTTCTGCTATCTGGTGGTAAATCTCCTAATTTTACTAACTTCCGTTAATTGAACAATCTTCCCTCAGTGTTTGGTGATAACAAGCTGCGAAAGCACCCCTGAAAACCGGCCCAAAGACCCACTGCAGGGGCTGGGGATCGCCATCTCTTCTTGCTGGAGCTGGTTTGGGGCTGGGGGAATTTTAGGTGGGTGCCCACTGCCTGCCCTCAGTCGTGCCCGCGATGCTCTCCGCAGCCCCCGGAGGTGATTTAGCTCTAACCACAGCTGACACAATCCCATTAAGGTGCCCACGCTGTCTTATCCCAATTAGCTGCTCAGCTAACTGCCCACACTTGTTTTCCCTTTCTAATGAGCCTAAACTAAATCTACCTGATGGGTTCTCTTGGTGTAGCTTTTCCTCCTTTTGCTGAAGGCATAAAGGAGTCTTCATCGCTCCTCTTCCTCCTCATTGAGCTGCAAGGCAGGAGAGCAGGGGCTGTTGGTGCTAGCCAAAACCCAGAAATGCTGGCCCAGTAGGCATGGGTCAAAAGTACCTCCTGGCTGCCTGGGGCAAGTTGCAGCTCAGCACCCTGGGATTAGGTCTTGCAATGTCCTGATGGAGTCCTGAGGTCCCGTTTGCTTGTAGAGGTCATTCATGGTGGGTGTTGGCAGAGCTTTGAGCTGCTGGCTTTGGTGTGGAAAACATTTCAGTGCTTGCAATGCCCAATAAGGCTGTGGGAGAGTCCTGGGTTTGCAGTGGATGCATTTGTGCACCAAGATAACTGCTCCTGGACCATCTTGAGCACTGTGGTCCTGGTGTGCTTTGGTGAGCGCTGAGCACTCTGGCTTCTGCAGGGTCTGTTTGCTGAAAACACACTTCTGGGCTTGGAATTTTTTCTTGGAAAGTGATCTGAGTTGTATTAACTTTTTTTTTTCTTGGATGCTTTTCTGGCTTCAGTGGAGATTTGTGAAGTGCTGTGGCCTTGGCAAAGATCAATAGATAGCCTGTTAAACAGAGACTCAAAATTTACTGTTTGGATGATTTCAGGGGAAAAAAAAAAAAAAGAAATATTTAATTTAGTATTGAGCTAAGTTTCATAATAAGGAGGGAGAAAGCCCCCATCCCAAATGAAATGTGAAACTTTTTTTTCCTTTAGACTGCCTGAAGCCTTTAACTAAACCCCTGAAGAATCGTAGTTGTATTGCCTACTAAAAAAGCCTGAAAAATTGGAGCAGAGGGTGGGAGGCTCCAGCTCCCATTCTCTGCTGTTGTAGCATGGCTGCCCTGGCTGCCTTTCCTTGGTTTGAAGGTGCGCCAGGGCAGGTTTAGGCTAGACATTAGGAAAAACTTCTTCACCGAAAGGCTTGTCAGGCTATGGAATGGGCTGCCCAGGGAGGTGGTTGAGTCCTCATCCCTGGAGGTATTTAAAAGAAGGGTAGATGAGGTGCTTAGGGACAGGGTTTAGTGGTGGGATGGCAGGGTTAGGTTAAAGGTTGGACTCGATGATGTTAAAGGTCTTTTCCAACCTCAACGATTCTATGATTCCTTAACCCACCGAGAGCCACCCAACCCTCAGGCAGACATTTTCCTTCCCTCCTACCCCTCTCTACAAAGCTCTTCTAGACTTTCTCCTTTTGATAATTAGAAACTTTCTCAGTTTCTAGCCTGGTTGTGTTTGTGAACACTTGTGTTTGTTTCCCCTTGATAACATTGTGTTTTGGTCTAAATAGTTGGGTTTTTTTTCCCTCTTCCTTTGCGGGCTGCCCTCAGCAAGGGTAGAGGAACCAAACTCTGAGGATCCCTTTGGGTCTCAGCCTCCCTCGTGCTCCAGGTCAAGGCCATCTCTTTTTGGCTGTGTGGTCTGGATTGCACAGCATCCCAGGTCAGCTCTTACCAGCGCTTTCTATGATGCCAGGGCTGTTGGAAGTCTCTCTCCAAGTCCAGCTCATGAAAGCATTTACCTTTCACTTGGGCTGCCTTACCCCTATGCTCTTATTTCTTGTGTAAAGTTTGGTCTTCAGCATGGCTCCTTTCTCCCCGCTGTGCCCAAACGCTTTGGGTTTTTATAGTCTTTGACTTTGGGTCATCTTTGGCCCCTCTAGCAGGTATCTGGGAGACCTCAGCTAACTTCAGAATCTACCCCAAAATGCACAGCCTTCTGTTTTATCAGGTGCACATGCAGCCTGCCTCATGTTTAGGGTTCATTCTCACTGGGTTTAGAAATATGCTGCTGGTACTAACAATACGTCTTGAGCACCACCTTGGTGGGAGGTTTAGAAAATTGGGGTAGACTGAAGGACTCTCCAATACCAAAAATCCATCTCTGATACCAGAAATCCACCTCTGCACAGGGAGTTAAGCGATGTCCTAGACCTTGTGTTGGCCGTTTGCATGGGCAAACCCCATCCTGAGTGAATTGCTTGACCCGTGCCTGTTTATTAGCTCAGCAGGAGGAAAGTATTGCCAAGAACATGGAGAAGAGGCAGGCAGCAGAGCAATCATGTTTTATCTCTCTGGAAATAATGAAGCCAGGAACGTTTGCTCCTTCTCGATGGTTTAAATTTACAGGAGTGAACAATAATTTTGCAGCCTCTGAGAGTGAAATGTGGGGGAAACAAACCTACCTTATTGACTTTTTTAGCTGGAGCAGTGCAGGGAACATTACTTAGAGCTCCACCACGCTAAACTCTAATCCCTGGAGATGTCTTTGTTGATGCATAAGCTGTGACCTAAAATATTGACTTTATAAAGTAATTGAATCCCAGAATCATGTTTCAGATGAAAAGCACTTGACAAATGACTATAGGAAGCAGCCGAGCCCAAAGGCCTGAGCATGACTGTAATGGGATTTACTCTGCTTGACTCCCATCAGCCTCTCCTGAGAAAAGTCCATACCAGGCAGCCCTTCTCCAGGCTTGGGGTGAACTACGGGGCAAGAAGAGGTAAGTCACAATTTTTTTCCTTTTTTCACAAGAGGAAGGATGGTAAATCCTTCTGGCCCCACAAGAGGGTGGAGGCAGAGCACCATGTAGCTTGTGCAGGGGGTGGGTGAATGTTTTGGGACAGGGGGACATGGTAGATCTTTCTGGATGCAGAACTTGCTCTCTGATGTGCCTTGATTTGCTTTCATCTGTGGGTGGCAATATCTTGTTTCTGCACCAAATCTGAGTTTCGGGGGAAGTCCTGGCTCCAAATCTCTGCTTCATCCTTATGTATGACCATGCCCGTCTTGTGCCATCCCACTGCTCAGAGCAGAGCATCTACTGGAAGGAAAGGGGGGAGGGGATCCAAATGGGAGATGCTGCAAAGCCAAAGGACCACAGTGAGACTCTGATATGGCTCAGGTCTTGCCCCTGAGTTGTTTCCCTGGAGCCCAGGGATGGCTGGGACTGAGGGGTAGGAAGATGCGATGCTGGAGGAGGACTTGTGCAGTTCTCGGTGAGAAATGATTCGCACCCAATGCTGTGGCCCAACGAGAGATCCCTCCTTTCTCTGCTCTTCAAAACAAATTTCCCTTGTTAATTTAAAAGGGCATAATTATGTCATTATTTCAAATGGCTCAATTTAAACAAGGCCTTATTTCTGACTTATAAATTGTTACCTTGCTCATCCTGCAATGACTGTTTTTCTTATAAGTATGTTAACCTCTCTGCTTTCTTTACTCAGCTGCTTTGCATAATGCTATAATAAGCATTTAAATAACTGTAAAGGTTCCATCAGTTCTTGCTTTCATATCTCACTGTTGCCGTGGCAACTGGCTATACTTCTCTGTCTGTTTTACCTTTTTTTAGATTTGAGTCTCTCAGTCCAGTTGCTTTAAGATTGAGTTGGATTCTCCACTTGTTTGCACAAGATGTTGAAGCGTTGGTTTTGCCGCCGTGTTACGATGATTATTTTCACTGTTGGCTATTAGGGAGGATACTTAGGGCTGGGAGATGGAAATATGTTTTTCAATTTGTGCAATGCACCGGGGGATGGTGAAATACACTGTGATAATTACTGGGATTTGGAATGCCAGGCTGAAATCAGGGTGGGTTTAGTTGAGTTCAACTAAACTTTGCTTTGCAAAGCGCTCTCGTTCCAGTGCTGCCACGAGGGGATGGCACGTGAATGTCCCTTACGGAAAAGAAGTGTGATGATATTTTGGTCAAGGCACTTGTCTAAAATGAATCTTAATATCCTATTTCTTCATTAAAAAAAAAATAAAAATCTTACAACATCCTAATGCAGGATGGTGTATATAGATCTGACAGACCCAGGCCATGGGTTGTGTAAACAAATGGCAAAATTTAATGCAAATTGCTAAAATGAACTTGGGAAAGACTAATTCAATGGGACTATCTGCCATTGGCGTGAAGTTCCAGCTTGTCCGGGGACATAATCTTTCCTGGCAAAGCAGGAGTGAACAGAAGGTAGCGGCGAAGGCTCACAGTTCGTGCCAATCTGCATTTCCATCTGGAAGTAGGTGCTCTCAATAATAATAAAATGGCAAATGAAAGAATTCCAGAGAGGCTGCTCATTTTTTTTTTTTTCCCCCCCCTAAATATTACAAGCTGACATGCTGCTGCTTGGGAGCACCGCAATAGGAAAGTGACACAGATGGAGCACGAGGCAAAATAAAACCCTAAACAAACAGGACAACAAAAGCTGCTGGCATTTTATTGCTATTTATTTCTACGGCTGCTCAGAAATGTGCCGTTGGAGGCTTACGGTCACTCGCAAAGCAAGGCGGTTGGTTTTGCCCAAGACTCGTGCAAGTGTGCGTGGGATGACGGTGTCCAAGGAGGGATTTCTGGAGAGCTTTTGGGTTTAGATCCTTGTGTTGCAGAAACAGGAGGGCAAACGTTTTGCGGGAAGCCTGGTGCTTCGTGCTGGCTCTGCCCTAACCAGCCGGTTGAAGCAAACACTGCGTGGCCTTTTTGTGGCAGAAATGGTGAAAAGCAGCTGCTGTGTCTCATTTGGACTTTGCAAATGGTCATTGTGTCTCATTTCCACTTTGCAAATGATCTCATGAAGAGTTTGTTGGCCTTGGTTTTGGGAGAGGTCTCCATATGCACCAACACAAGGAAGGCTGCGGTACAATTATCCTATGCTGTAGGAAGAAGCAAACTCTGGGGTTTCCTATTTATTAAACATCTGTCTCAGAAATGTTGAAATTATTGAATGAAGCAAGAAGAGACGTCCCACCAGAGGAAGAAATGGCCCGTGGAAGAAAAGAACAAAAAATTCATTAAAGCAGCTGAAAATGAGCTGGTTCATTCGGGTTTTTGACCATTTTCCACTGACTATAAAAAGCAACGAGAAACTCTTCTTCTCTGGGGTTTTCTTCTCTGGGGTTTTCTTCTCTGGGGTTTTCTTCTCTGGGGTTTTCTTCTCTGGGGTTTTCTTCTCTGATTACAGCCCTCACAGTGCTGGAACCCCTGATTAATGGCCTCTGCAACTGCTCTTGTGTTCTCCGTGATCCTGGTGTCAGGGGCATGTTTGGAGATAGCTATGCTATTTGGAAATGTATTTTTATGTTGAAGGGGGGAATTTGAAGAATCCCCGTCATCCCAAGTCCTGGGACACACCTGGCTGGGACTGTTACTGTCTGATGGAGGAAAGAGGCTACGGGTGACACTGAAGTGTCATATTGCTAGGAAAAATTGTTCTCATCAAGGATTCCCGAGGAGGAAAATGCCTGAATTGGCCAGTCCTCATCAGTCTTTTTTCTCTGCTAAAATCATATCTGATGATTCAGCTGACTATGAAACCTGACAAATGCTTTTCAAAGCAAATTTAAGAGGATCTTTCCTCTGTGCTTGCGGCCGTGCCTGTTCCCATCCTTGCACAGAGGAACGGATGTGCTCTGAGCACAGCTCCTGACTAATTTGGAGAGCAAAGTGTCGTGCAGCAGTTCCATGTACATTTTCTCACCGTGGGAGTCGACTGCTTTGGGGCTGAGAAGAGCATCCCAAAATTTTGTAAGTGGCTTAACCTGTTCTGACTGCAGGGACAATGTTCCCTCACCCAATAACAGCAAACACGTAGCAAGAGTCCAGTATAAATGTATGGTACAAGTTTGGCTGGTTTTTTTTCTGGTTTTATTCTTCAGGAAGCTGGTGCGTTAGTTCATGGGGGTTTGTACTGTATAACTACATATGCATCTCTGCAAAGTTCAGAACATTTGGAAAAACTTGCTCTTGCTCATATCTGATATGACATTTGGGACAGAAGGAGAATGTAGGAGAAGATCAGGTTTGAGACCATCTAAGGAACCTGAAGGTACACAAGTCTGTGGGACCTGACGAGAAGCATCTGCAGGTCCTGGGGGAACTGGTGGGTGAAATTACTAAGCTACTATCAATTGTATTTGAGAAGTCATGATGGGAGGGGATTCTCCCCCTCTACTCCACTCTCGTGACACCCTACCTGAAGTCCTGTGTTCAGCTCTGGGGCCTCCAACATAAAGAGGACATGGACTTGTTGGAGAGGGTCCAGAGGAGGGCCAAAAGATGGAGCAGCATCTCTCCTGTGAAGACAGGCTGAGAGAGTTGGGGTTGTTCAGCCTGGAGAAGAGAAGGCTCTGGGGAGACCTTACAGCAGCCTTCCAGTACCAGAAGGGGGCCTACAAGAAAGATGGAGAGAGACTTTTTACAAGGGCATGCAGTGATAGGACAAGGGATAATTGTTTTAAACTAAAAGAGGGGAGATTCAGACTAGATATGAGGAAGAAATTCTTCACTTTGAGGGTGGTGAGGCATGGGCACAGGTTGCCTGGAGAAGTTGTGGCTACCCCATCCTTGGAAGTGTTCAAGGCCAGGTTGGACAGGGCTTTGAGCAACCTGGTCTGGTGGAAGGTGTCCCTGCCCGTGGCAGGAGGTTGGAAAGAGATAATTTTGAAGGTCCCTCCTAACCCAAACTGTTCTATGATTCTGTGAATGTGTCTTCAGTTACTTTTATTTATTTATCTGTATCCAAGTGATGTCAGTACCTAAAAAGGATGGAGTGACGTGACAGTGGAGGGATGCCATGAGACTTCCCATGCTCATCGTTTTAGCAGCATGTCTTGTACGAGGGATGTGTATGTGCTGGGAGGTTCATGTCTGCCAATGTGCTCTGTGCCTTCCATTGCAGGAATCCCATTTTCTGGCATGAAGGCAGAAATCAAAGCATGGCTGAATTAATAGAGATGGACACTTGAACGTACCACATCTGTGGTTCCCCTTAGAAATGCTCAGTGTGTCTGGTTAATTCATCTAGCCTGGCGTAAGCTGACAGAGCTGCTTTTCTGAAACACACTGTTTGGTAGTTTGCTGTACACCGGACAGTCACGTTTAATATGTATAATTGTAATTGCATCGTTTATTAAATCAAACGGCTTAATGCATTTCACAACAGCGACGCACAATCAGCTATAGTGCTTCTGCTCACTTGAATGCTTGTTTTAAAAAGAAGTGCAAAAGAATTGCTGGTGATTTGGGTTGGACCTAAAGCCTGCTGATGTTCTGCACATGGAAACCTTCTTGAGCTGTGCTTGCTGGGGCTCAACCCTGAGCAAAATGTGTGTGGGGCTTCCCTGCCTGGCAACTTCTTGCTGCAGAGTCTGTCTGGACTGTTTGCTGCTCTGTTGCCTTCTAGTGGGTATTTTTCCATATTTTTTGTTGTATATTCTGCATAAATGAATGTCTGCAAGTTGCCTGCTCCCTTTCTTAGCAAATCAAAGAGGGCGTGGGGAACTGTGGAATGAGTCTCTGAGCAGTGCCCGTACCACTGGCTGTGCTGATACATCACGTCCTGCGCTGAGGAATCCCTCAGTAGTTATCAGAACCCTTTGCCCACTTTTAATGCTTGAATATTCTCCCTGATCTGGCTGGGAACTGGGAAAATTTCTTTCCCTTCTTGGGAGCTGCAAAACTGTTTCACATCCTGACGTTGCATGCATTTGGGAAAGGTTTGAAGAGGGGATGCCTGTGAGGATAGCTGATGTCATCCAATAAATTAAATTGGTAATTAAATTAAACTGGTTACTAAATTAAAGGGAAGGGAGAAAGTCTGTAGCCTTATAGTTGTAGGTAAGAGGGCTGAAGCAGGGAAGGAGGCAGGGCACTAAAATAGCTGGCCAAAGTCTTGTAGTATGTTTGTGCCAAGGCGTACGTTAACCTGGGTTTAACTCATGGGTTTGGCAGGTCCCCAAGACCCTGCCTGCTCAATGCAGACCTGCTTCACTCGTGGTTTTCCCACTTTCTGCTGGAGAACATGTGAATCCCAGAATCCCGGAATGGCAGGGGTTGGCAGGGCCCTCTGGAGATCACCCAGTGCCACCCCCCTGCCCAAGCAGGCTCACCCAGAGCAGGGGGCACAGGACAGTGAAGGAGACTCCACAGCCCCCCTGGGCAGCCTGGGCCAGGGCTCCATCACCCTCAAAGTCAACAAGTTCTTCCTCCTGTTCAACTGGAACCTCTTCTGCTTCAGTTTGTGCCCATTGCCCCTTGTCCTGGCACTGGGCACCACTGAGAAGAGTCTGACTCCGTCCTTGTGACACACACCCTTGAGATATTTGTAAGTATTTATGAGATCCTCTCTGTCTTCTTCAGGCTAAAAATAAGCCAACTTAAAATGCCATCTGCACACAAGGTATAGCTGCTTATGCAAAGTCCGGTTTAAGTGTTCTTTACTGGTATTTATCTATCTGGTTTGTCTGGATATCTGCCAAATGGAGGTATTGGAAATCAAACCTTGGCCAAATGTTGCCCCTTCATTGGTTCACTGCTTGTTGCAGAGTTGCTGCTGAGAACCACCATGCGCAGAGCTGTCGTTCCTGCGTGAAGCTCAACTTGTTTCCAGCCTTTCTGAGGGAATGGTCATAAAACCCATCAAAGAGAAACCTTTGTAGACTTCTCTAATGCGATGGGTTAAATCATCACATTTTCTCCCCTTTACTTTCAAAATTGGATTGGTTGTAAAACAATGGAAATGCTTTCTTTGTCCTTGATGGTTCCCCCTGTGCTGGCCAGGTCCTCTCCCCTGTCCTACCAGGAGCTTGCTGCTTCCCTGCACTCCTCCAGCCCACGACACCCTGCCCTCTTTATGGTGAGTACCCACTGGCCACGTGGGCTGGGGCTGTGGTCCCACTGGGATGGGTGGTTTTCTGCCTTTGCTTGTGTGGCAATTCCAACTTGATGCTGAGGATTCCATCCCACAAGCACCCTCCACTTTTCTATCCCATCCCCCCCCTCTCTGGGACCTCTCAGTCCCATGAGCTCACCCAACCAGCCACTGCTCATCCTCACCTCCTGCTTTAGCATCTCCCATGTGGCCAGTTCCCAAATGCATCAATGCTGGGCAGGCACCTCCCTGCCCTTCTTCCTTCCCTGGTGACCACAGGTCACATTTGTTATTTCTGGAAATGGCCAAAATGCACCTTTCTCTTGGTGTATAAATGTCATCATTGGTCTTTGTGCCACCTCTTGTGCAGCAGCAGGTGAAGCTTCTTCTGGAGTGATTAAGTAAAAATCAGTGGGAGGTGCTTGAGGCTACGAAAGATAAGCTGATCCTGTAATCCGGAGCAAGGCTGAAGGCAGGAGCTGGCTGAAGAACATGGGAGAGTCCCACAGCAGGAGACCCAACTGTGACCTGTGTCTGAGTGATGGTTTGAAGGTGACAGCTGAAGCCCACGTGGTGGGTACAGGCCAGGCACAGCCTACTGCAAATCCCAGCTGGGTTGTGATAAGCAAAAGGCATGTGTGGATGTGTCCTTCCCTGTGGAGATCATCCAAGTGGCAGCAGGAATTGTGAGGGGGCAGATGATAGGGTGGAACTATGGGCTTCAGCTGGAGAAAGGCAGGGGGCTGAGGACTTTCGGGGATGTCGTGGCCAGGCAGGTTTCTCCAAAGACTCCAGAGCAACCTGAGGAAATACCAACGTGAGTGCAAGACCTGGCCCTATCCCAGACACGAGTCCTTTGGGGAGGATGCAATGAACCCAGGGAGATGGAGCATCAGACGAGCAGAAGCAGCCTGGATGGGGCAGGTGAGCTTGTGAATGAGCTGTGGGAAGGTGGGAGGGATGAAATGTACCCATGCTCACAAATTGCATAATCCTCTTGCAAACCACTGCTTTTAGGGGGATTATTTTCAGGGTGATTAACATCTTTATCAATGACCTGGACGAGGGGATCGAGTGTACCCTCAGTCAGTTTGCAGATGACACCAAGCTGGGTGGGAGTGTGGATCTGCTGGAGGATATGGAGGCTCTGCAGAGGGACCTGGCCAGGGCTGGATCCATGAGCCCCGCCCAATTGGGTGAGGTTCAACAAGGCCAAGGGCCGGGTCCTGCCCTGGGGTCACAACAACCCCACGCAACGCTACAGGCGTGGGGCAGAGGGGCTGGAAAGCTGCCCAGCGGAAAAGGAGCTGGGGGTGTTGGGCGACACGCGGCTGAATATGAGCCAGCAGGGTGCCCAGGTGGCCAAGAGGGCCAATGGCATCCTGCTCCTGTGGGAATACACATCGTGCAGAGGTGGCCTGGAGGTGTTCTGGTGAGCTCCTGGTTGTGAAATGGGTGAAACAGCCGTTGTCTGGCCTGAAACACTGCAAAGTTCCCAAGGAGAGCTCTGCTGGGGGACATCTGGAAGGTGCTGCCGTGCTGAGCAGCCTCAGGCAGAGCTCACGTGAAGATGTAGAAGACAATGAGACCACTTTGCTATTTTTAGTTTGCATTGGCCAAGCCCCAAAGTTTTCTGAGGAAAGATTCTGAGGTGATAATTGTTTTTTCCGTGTTCAAAACTTTTGACCTTTTTATTTTTTGGGGGAAATATATCTGGAGAAGTGAGGGAGACAAATCAAAGCAGAATAAATTGTAATCACAATTTAAGGAGAATGTCTTCCCACTTCCTACCATTATCTTCAGTGTCTGCATTTTTAATTTTTTTTAATTTTTTTTTTTTTCTGGGGAAGAACCCCCCCTTCCTGACAGCTGCTCTATGCGGCACCGCTTCCCTCGTTGCAGAGTTGCCGCCTGCCTGTTTGGGAAGCTGTAGCTTTCCCTTATGGAGCTTCTACCCTTTTCATCATCTTCTGCCTTTTGATGCAAGGTCATCGGAGCTCTGCGAGGCTCTGGGTCCCATTCCCCCCCCTACATTGCTCACACAATATAAGTGATAGATACTTTATATACCGGTGGTAAAGGGTTGAGGGCTAAGATTACCACCTGAAGCTGTATATTTGAAGGGAGCTGCAGACGCAAAATATAGAATTTTAGAGGTTTGATGGAGGAGAATAAGCTTGAAGAAGAGTTTGAGCAGGACATGCAAGGAATGGAGAAGAATATAAAGTAGTGTATGAGCTGGGGGATGCATCTTCGAAAGCAGGTACGTGGCTTTCCTTGCAGAAGTTGGCAGATGGTGGTGGAGCTGAGCTGCGTGCAGGGTCCGTGTTTGCCTGCCGGTGTTTCTGGCTGGGTACAGGTCGTTCAGGGATTGCTTCTTTCCTGCAATATGAAATCTTTATCCCATGGCTCCCTGTTGGCTGAGGTTTAATGCTATTGAGTTACCGCTCCCTACAGCCATTGTTTCCGTAGGGGAGTGAGGGATTGTATGAAAATGCTGATGGGAAAAATCATTAAATTTGTTTTGATGAATTAGAGCTGTACAGTCATTTAAATAACGTACAAATCTGCTGATCAGCAAATCAAGCTAGTTAGTGCTTTTGCCTGCGTGTACGAATTGCATATGCACACTAACAAGGTGCATTTGCTGATCTGCAGATCTACACGGTGCCTAAGTGGCTGTGCTGTATAAATTGGGGGAATGGAGGCATTAAAATAAACATGTCATTCTTTTGGTAGCTCTTTCATTAATAAAATAAAACCTCAGATGGGGAAATAGGTTGGTTTTCTCTGTAGGTTTGCAACGTAGTTAAGATGCAAATAATTAGTCTAAGTATAGACTGCGAGCCTTGCTGTGGACAACCCTTTGCTATGCCTTTTTCTAGATGTTGAATTCTTGAAGGGGAGACAAAATGGCTTTTTACTGGTATTTCAGGATGTTTCATTTTTTGACCTCAGAGCTGACTTGGAAAGCTCCGTCTTGTGATCACGCACCTTCTGAGAGGAGGCGGCAAAGTTGGTTCATTAATCACTGCCATCACGCTTGGTGTAAAAAAAGATCAGTGCTCTAGCTGGAGGCATCCACCCTCTTCCGTCTGCCCTCGGCCGGTCACTTGAGCGCCTTTGATATTCAAACCACTGTCCAATAGCGGTGACTGCCCTTCTCGGAGCGGTGGCTTCAGGAGCCATGCTCCAGGAATGGTGAGAATCCTAATGCAGGGTCCACTCCCTGTGCTCATGAATGTTGGACAGAGTTTTGGGAGGAAACCGTGTTCTAAACTGCAGATCTGGGCTCAACCTGCCGCAGGGGTTTGCAGCCCCCGCAGAGGAGCCTGGTGAGGGGCAGGTCTGGGCCGGGGCTGGTGTGGGTGTCCCTGGGGGTTTCAGACCTCCCTGTCCAAAATGCTGCCACATTTGGCTCCGTGACCTCGTGTTTCCGTCAGGAGGAGAGGGAAGACCCCACTGTGTTATTTGGGGAAGAAGGGGGTCACTTGTATGACTTGCTTTCCTTGGAGTGGTCACAAATGCCTAATCCTCAGTGACATCCCTATAATCCACTTGCAGTTTGGCTGGAAACTTTGATTCAGGTAGAGAAAGGATTTTCCCTCTGGTTTTCATTAGTTCAATGAAAATGCCCTTTTGCAGTGGAAGCAATCTTCTCTTATTAATATCTTAATTTTTACTGGCATTGCTTTAAATTCAGCCTAGAAATCAACTTTGGAGTGCAAGTCCAGGATAAAGTCTCTCTGGGAGAAGTAGGCATTCAGGTTCCTGCAGTTCTTGAAAACAGGTTGACCTTTGCATCAGGGGATGAAATGCTATCAAGGGTACCAGGACATGCAAGGGCTGGCTGAGCCCCTTCATGCAGTGACAAAAAAACCTCTCCTGGAAACTTGTGCCAAATCCAGCGATGCTGTTTAGCTTGTTCTTTCCTTGAAATGAAATTACAGTTGCTCAGTTCCTAGACTGTCACCTTTGTACAATGATGAAGCCTCCCAGCTTTTGATGGAGATGAAAATGAGTCTTTGTCCTCTGAAGCTCCTTTTGAAACTCAACTTACAGTGGCTGCTGTTCAGCAAGTTGCTTGGGAAGTTTAATACTCCCGTTTTTTGGTTAATGGTTAATTCAGGATGTTCAAACAATGCTTCCATCCAGCTACCAGGACCCTTAACTACGCTGTTTTTTTCTTGAGTGGTGCTAAGGTAATCTATTATTTTAATTTTTGTGTAGCAAACAATACCTACCTTTTGCAGTTACATTGAACTTCACAGGAAATTTTGGAGCTATGCAGCTGTGATTGAAATGTCTGATTAGAAAGATACTCTTGGCCCCTCACCTCTGCTAAACGCCTTTCTAAGCTGTTCGCCTTGCAGGCATTACCACGAGTCCTGCTCATGGGGTCGCTGCCTTGGCTTGATGAGAGCCCTCTAGCATCAAGGCCAGGTTGGATGGGGCTCTGAGCAACCTGATCTAGTTAATGGTGTCCCTGCTCACTGCAGGGGGGTCGGACTAGATGATCTCTAGGGGTCCCTTCCAATCCGAAACCTTCTATGATTCTATGATCTGTCTCTAGGGATGAAGCAGCTTCTCCATGTCAACCATTTGCTCTGCAGTCATTCGTTGTGTCCTGTGGAGAGTTGCGCTCTTCTCGGTGTATTGGCTGGTGGTGTGAAGCTGCATGGCTTTTGTGGGATTTCTGTCATTGCCACTCAAACATTGCTTCTTCTCCATGGTGTGAGATCCCTGCAGACCTCCTCCCACTTGGCCCCCATCCTGTATTCGGTGCGGGGCCTCATGGAAGGGGATGCTTTGGTGATGAGGCTGTTTTTGGAGTGGCTGGCCCCATCCCTGCTGTTGCCTTGCTACCTTCCCCACCGTCCTTCTATTTCCTGGATGCAGGTAGGATCCAGGTTTCCACTTTTGGACTCTGACCCTACTGGCATCAAAATGGACATTTAATTATCTGGAGTCGGATCACCCTCTTTGCTCTCATTACTGTGGCTGCATTTACCCTTAGACCTTTAGGGATTTAATTGCATCAGTCTCAGATCTTTCTGCTGAGTATAATGTGGCATTTCTTCAGTGCGCTCCTCTACTGCTGCTAAAAAGGTCTCTCCAAGTCTGACAGCGGTGGGAGCAATTCGTCACTGTTTGGCCCAGGTAAGCTTTTTTTTCTTTTTGTCCAGCTGAGCATATTTTCCCTAAGCATTTGCTTTTCCTCCTAATTTCAAATTGAATGTTCCTCTGGGTTTTTCTTGGCTTCTGAAGATAGGAAACCAGTCCTGAGGGTTATTAAGCGTACTGGACTGGGCGCCAGAGCGGTGCCCGATCTGCATCACAGAATCACAAGGGTTGGAAGGGACCTCAGGAGATCATCTAGTCCAACCCCAATCTTCAGCTGCGCTCCAAACAGGGGATGTTTTCTGGGATAAAAGTTAGGTTTACAGTCAGCCGCTAATTAGTGGTAGCAGAGTAATTATGTAACTGATGCAACAGGACTGCAATTTATGATTTGAAGGCTTTTTGCATCATAAGCACAGAGCTCAAAACCCCCCCCCCCAAAACCAGGGAGTGTAGTTTTATTCCGCTTAGGTTGTTTTGATGTGGTACGTTGTACGTACTAGGGGGGGTTGGAGGGAGATTTGGGCTGCTGGTAGGGTTATCAGTTGTTGGTGTGGGTCTGACCAGTTAGGGGTGAGTGTGGGAGGGACTGGGAGCAGTGGAGCAGCTCTGTCCGCCTCTGCGGCAGTCTGGCTCTCCTCGCTCGTGTTTTCTTCCCATCGCCAGAAGATGAATGCCCCCACAGCATTATCTCTGTTCCAAGCCTCCAACTCCCTCCTGAACTATCACTTTCCGCAGCCGTTTTTGTAGCTCTCCTGCTGAATCCAAATGAGCTCCCTTCGCGTCTGGGGGAGACTGCCATGCTAAGGGGGTTTACTTGTGAATACGCTTCAGCCAGCGATCTTGCACCCGGACCCAAGGAAATGAGGATGGCGTGGAAGGTGGTGGGATGGCTTTTGTGTGCTCCACGCACGCGTCTCGGTGCCTGCTGTCTGTGTGCTGTGAGAGGAAAAAGTTCAGCCTCCTCCTTTAAGGTCTGCATCAAGCCCTGCCAGCGCATCCTTCTCTGTCAGCTCATCTCCTCTGGTGCCTGCAGATAGCTGGAAAGCAACGTGAGCTGCCAGCTCTCTTGCATTGCCTTTGTGTTTTAATGCATTTTTTTTTTTTCTTCCAGGTCTGCGTGGAGCTCCTGGTGTTGCTGAGAACGTGGCACAACTCCGATAACTGGGAACTATCCGAGCTGCTTTCCGCGGGCCGAGGATGAGTGTGCCCTGGGTGGCTGTGGAGTTTCCAATGAGCGGATGTCAAGATTTGCTTTGCCTTTGACGCGTGGCACCGATCTCTGTTGGCTGGCACGTGTGCTGCTGTTCCTGGCCTTGTCTGTGCTCATCATAAATCGAATCCCCGTGAGGTGGCCTTTGGTTCAGCTCAGCCAAGAGTCCTCCAACTGTGACAGCACTTCTACAACCTTTAATAGCTTTTTTGTTTTTTTTTTTTTTCAGTTATAATGAGAACCATTAAATTATTTCCCAGTCAGCTTCACGCAGTGGTACCTGAGAAACCACCATTATTTCCCATCCTAAATATAGGGAACATCTGTGCTTACGTCTGCAGGGTTACTGCTGGTAAATGGTGACTTTTAAGTGGGGATGTTAAGACACAGTGGGGCACAAGGCTGTCCTGAACGCTTGAATTGTGGAGTGGCTGTCATGGCCTTCGAAGCGATGCAGGAGGGAGTTGGCTGTGACAACAGCTCAGGCTGTGCACACCTGAAAGCAAAATATGTAAAGACTGAAATACTCAGCAGAGTCAGTAATGAGAACTGGAATTTTATTTCTTTGCAGGCCGTCTTGTAAATCTGACTGTCTCGGACTGAAAATCAGAAGGAGGAGGAGCAGGGTATGCTCCAGAGCAACATGTCATTGCGTCACTTCGGAGCGGTCAGGCACAGAGGCTGGGGCTTCCTCCAGCCTTTAGAGTCCATGGATGTTGGAAAACGGGGGCTGACCCTGGTGCAGAGACTGTGGGATGGGTACCAATGTTGTAAGAAAGAAGCAGCCTTCAAGAGCGTCTGTAGTGATGGGGGTGACGGTGCTAGGAGCAGATGGGAAGGCTGAATTAATCTCTCCTGCGGAGAAAGCCTGATGTGAAGACAACCTCTGCTTACTGAGGGCTTTTTGGGGTTGTCTGCCTGGATCTTGAGTTCTTGTGCCCTGAGGGCTTCCAGTCCAGGAGCACTGGCAAAAAGCAAGGGGGTGATGGATAGACTGCTCTACGTTTGCTCTAAATGTCATGTCTTTGTGGCAGAAATGTGAAAAGCCTCAAAGCCACTCCAGGCATGTGTTCGAGAGAAGTTTCTGGGAGAGGAGTCTCTCCAGTGATGTAACAAGCTGCAGTTTGCTCCAAACATTAAGTATTATAAATGTGGCTGATGTAATTCTATTTCAAAAAGCCTTAGAGGCTTGCAATAATAAACAGAGCTTTTTAGTACCAGGTTATTGATGCAAAATAGTTCAGCAAACTGGGTTGCTGAAGTGCAAATGCCATGTATTATTCATCAGCTGCTTTCTTTCCACAAATCACTGCTCTCCATGGCATAATGTTCCCCGCTCCCAGTAGCACTGCTCTTTGGGAAGCTCTTTGGTGTGAGCCAAAACGTGGAGTTGCAGACCCATCCATCAAGGCAAGCAGTTGGTTATGTTGTTGTCTTCCAAATGGAGTTCATAATGGGCAAAGAGGTTTAATTAATGCTTCAGAGTAATGTGTCTGTTTATAAAGAAATAATGTACTATAAAATTAGGCAATGCATAGTGAAATGTATCTCCTAATGGCTAGGCTGGCATTTTAAGTGATCAGTAAATCACTTAAATATTAAGACCTTCTTGAACAAGGATAATAAAGCAAGAGATTTGGAAACGGTAGATACCAGTACTTACAATTATCCACTAAATAAAACATTTTTATAGTGATCATAGAGTTAATCACCTTACAGAGAAGACAGGTGATAGGGACAGTGGAAGATATGTGGCATTATTGCCTGCAGAAAGAGCGATTTCAGATGCGTTCTTTAAGGCCAGAGTCAACAAGGAGAAAAAAATAACCATTTTCTGAACTCTATTCTTTTGATGAATAAATGCAAACAGCTTATAGTTATATAGAAAAGCTCATGATAAAAAATATGATAGATGAAGAATATTCCCCAGACAGTGCTAATGCAATTGCATGGCAGAACAGAGTGATGATCTATGAATATTGTTTTCAAACTCCTGCTTTAAATATTTGAAAGTATTCTCAATTGCCTCCATATTTTTAAATGCAAGTCGGGCAAAAATACTGAATTACTACTTTACAACTCTAATAGAACAAGATCTTGCAGTACTTCTGTAGTTCCGTTTGATGATGGGAAGGATGCAGGAGGAGACTTCCAGGTCTCCGTTGCAAGAAATTTTGGCAGTTTTGAAGGCAAAATGAGATTTTAATGAACCGAATGAGATCCAAATGATAGGGATGCTTTTCAAGTTAAACATACAGAAACTAATGGTCTGTAGGAGATACAAACTCTTTGCATAAGAACTCGCACAGATTTTTTTTGTCCCAAGATGAGAAATTATCATAACAGCTTTGAAAGGATGTGTAACGGGATCATGGAAAGGAGCGTCCCAGGTGGCTGGAGACACACTTCATAGGTGACCTCCAAACATGTGGGATGTAGACACATGTGCATCTTTGAGTGTGTCTCTCTGTTATCATCCATGTGAATCTCTGACTCCTGACTGGGCAGAGTGTGGCCCCTTTATCAATGCAACTCCAGAAATAGTCTACAATGTTGTGCCATTCCTGAGACAGAGTTTTTTTTCTACACGTGTTGGGATTTTCTTACTTAAAAGAAAAGCAACAGTAGGCACCTCAAAGATGATTATTTTTTTAAAAAAATAATTCGGCCACAGAAAATGAGGAAATATACTTGTGTAAGATATTTTGCATCAACTGAAATGACTGCTGAATTTGATGAATGAAGAGTTAGCTCTTGGTCAAGAACACAGGGAAGTTAAATGTCTCTGAAGATGAGAAACAGATTGCGCAATTGCACACACTGCTTTGATCACTCGGTGTTTTAGAATTTCTGTATGTGGAAAAATGAGCAAAATGTCTAAGCACCTTTGCATAAAGAGGAAGAAGAGATGATGGGTTGGATCCCATCTTTGGGTGCTGGGCTGGAGATTCCCAGATGTACCTGAGGTTTTGGCTGTCAGAGATTTAAAAAGAAAAGAAAGGAGAAAAAAAAAAGAAAAGGAAAAAAGAAAAGAAAAGAAAAAAACAAAAGAGGGTGGATGATCAAGAATGAAGAAAACTCAGCCCAGGCATCCTGGCTGCTATCTGAGATGCATTGAAACAACATATCTTCCAGAATATCTTCCATATTTTGTGTTGAAGTATTTCATGTCGGAATCAATACAGAGACAGTTTAGGAGCAGCTGTGTTTGGTTGTCAAGTCTTTAACTTCATCTACTTTTATGGGATAAAAATTAATTTCAAAATTAGTTCCCCCATCAGTTATCACTTGAAAATGTTTCTGAAGTGAAGAAAAATGTAGCTGCAAAAGCCCTTTTGTCAGAACTGTGCTTGAAAGTCAACAATTTCCCAAGAAACAATTTTCCTAAAAGAGATTTTCCACAAAATCTATTTTGTGCTTCTTGGGACTGAGCCTTGTGCCTGTTGCAGGGCAGAGTTTTGAGATGAACTGGCACTTATCTCATCCCAGGTTCTGTTCATGGCAGAATAAACCAAGTCAAAACAGTAACTGACCCTTAGAAGCTGTGGAAAAGGCACTTCAGATGAGAAGTAGTAATTTATTCTGATTAGTACTGACTGCTTGTCAAACACCAGCCTAACTATTCCCTGTCTTCTGCCTCAACAGGTCAGAGAGTTTGACCTTAAGTCCTCCTCGATTCATATTAAATAACATAGACGGAGGGGGAGGGTGATGAGCCAGTCGTAGAAACGGGAACTTGAGGAAGGTCTGTATCGTGGTCACGTGGGTAATTTGCAGCTGGATTTCTTTTTGACCTTTCTGCCCTGTATTGTTAACAGCAAAGAGGTCCCCCCCCAATCCTTTTATTCTGAAGAAGGCTGCCAGGTACTGTTGAAAACATGCTAGGCTGTATTTTCTGTGCAAACAACCCCGAATTGTGATGAATATTTAGCATCCTTGACCTTTTGATCTTGATTATTAGAGGAGAGAAGCAAGCAGCGGGGAGAACCTCCGTGTTGGCATCTTCTCGCCAAGAATGGATGCACAAAGGAGGATGCTCCCTGGCACCTGTGCAGCGAGGTATATTTTTAAACACCATTTTTCTGCTGTCTTCAGGAGGACAAACTTGCCCTGGACAGGTACAACTGGATGAAGAAGCTGCTAGGGCTGGGTCAACCCCCTCAAAGTCTTTGCAAACCTCCTTGGGGCACCTTGCTACCAAAATGGTAAATTCCCAGGAGATGACTTAGCAGTGGAAGGACGTGTTCACTTTTCAACTAGCAAAGCTGCATTTTTATCTCAGGTGTGAGAGCAGGAATGCTCCCCTTCCTGATGTCTCCTGCACCTAGGAAGGCAATCCTGATTGAACTATGAATAGGAGATCTTCATGTGGCAGAGATCTGGTGTCTTAATGACAGTGCTATCAGCCAGCATTTAATTTGCACTTGGATTGCAATCAGAAAACCAATTGCCAAGAATTTTTGCCGCTTTAAACATTTCCATTCTGAAACAAAAGGGAGTAAAAGTCACATTTTGTGATACAAATTCCAGGAAGTCATTTGCTTTAGAAGGATCGAACAGCTTCATTTCAAATTAGAATTTTATATTTTTTTTCTTAGGAAATGCATTTAGAGGAGAGCCACAAAGCTGGTGAGGGGTTTGGAGCACAAGTCATACGAGGAGCGGCTAAGGGAACTGGGGTTGTTTAGTCTGGAGAAGAGGAGGCTGAGGGGAGACCTTATTGCCCTCTACAACTGCCTGAGAGGAGGCTGTAGTGAGGTGGGGGTCGGCCTCTTCTCCCTGGTAACAGATGATAGGACGAGGGGGAATGGTTTGAAGCTGCACCAGGGCAGGTTTAGGCTAGACATTAGGAAAAACTTCTTCACCGAAAGGGTTGTCAGGCTCTGGAATGGG
>BOSO01014620.1:0-17820 GCA_018403395.1 Gorsachius goisagi | reverse complement strand
TCTCTCTCTCTCTCTCTCTCTCTCTCTCTCTCTCTCTCTCTTTCTCTCTCTCTCTCTCTCTCTCTCTCTCTCTCTCTCTCTCTCTCTCTCTCTCTCTCTCTCTCTCTCTCTCTCTCTCTCTCTCTCTCTCTCTTTCTCTCTTCCTCCGGCCTAACTGCTGGTTAAAATTGATAGGCTACATACCTTGGCCAGGAATTCAATTTCACATATGAGTTCTTTCAGAAGTCTTGAGTGGATGGTTCTTGATCTTGGTGACATAAATGAATCTTCCTTTCCTGTTCTTTGTTACATTCTTTAAACTTTCTTTTTGATTTCATACTGCTTTCTTGGAAATAATTGGAAATTAACAACTATTGAAAAGTGCATTGTGCTTTCAGTGCATCAGCTTTCTGGAATTTGGGTTAGTGTCAAGGGATTTACAGGTCCATTTAATGAGATTGAATATTCATTGTCACACTGATTCTCTGTTTAAAAAAAAAATTGTCAATGGATGAACTTACATTCTAGATTCAATAGAAGTTTGGCCTCTAGATGCTTTTTATAAATAAAGCATGATTACTGCAAGCTCCTATATAGGATTTTATCCTAATCTTGTTTCTTGCTTACATTAATGTGGCAGGTGAGTGAACTTAGGACTGGCCTGATGTTCCTGGCCCTGACGTTCAGTCTTTTGCCACTGAAGTCTTAAAAAATACATATTATTAAACCAGTATTCATTCATTGTGAGTTTCTCTTTCCTTAGGCGGGTAAGCACCAGGAATATGAACAGAAACTACTGCAAGAATTATACAAACTAAACCCCAACTTTCTCCAATTATCTACGGGTACAGTTGACAAGAACAAGAACAAAGTGACAGCACTGCAGAGGTATGATGCGTAAGTACTGATGCTGGAATCCCTGGCTATTCTTGCTTTCTGATTATTCCTAAAGAAAACTTTCTTATTCCTGTTACATCCTCAAAGTTGCCCACTCGTTTTAGTGGCTATTATATGATAAACTCTGATACCTGTTTTCTCCGTGTAGAGCAGTATGTGCCACTTCGTTCTAATACAAAGTGAGTGTGAGTCTTACTTAGTAAAGAAATGTTTCTGCTGTGTGCAGCAGATTTGGATCACTAGTTCAGAATGAGGTATTCTTATTCTGAAAGAAGACCTTGCATTTTATATTTGCATAAACACATACTATTTATTAAAGACCAGATGTCAGCTTTCTTGGTATGGTGTCACGTTGAATGCAGTCTGTACTCTCGCAACCGAGACACCTTACAGTCTTGATATGTGTTCTTTACTGTGGTTTTTTACATCATGATTTATAGTGCAGTCCTAACATTAGGTGTAAGGACCTTGGAAATTGAAATTAAAATTAGTTTGTTTCTTTTGTGTGAGTGAGTAAGAATTCACAAGATGTAAATAAAAGATTTCTTGCTTTCATCTAGTAAACTCAAATGATGTATTTTTCACCATGTTGTAATTGCAGATATCACTTATTACTGCTTAAAATAATATTCTGTTGAACTACTTTGTTCATTAAGTTATGAAAAGACTTCAGTCCATATGAATACATAGTCATACAAAGTTAAATGAAAGCCTGAGGTCTTCAGACCTTCTGTGAATTGTCCACTCAAATGTCATGTTTAAGATGAAGACATAAAAACTGTTAACAATTTCTTCCACTCCTTTTTGTAGGATTTTCATAATGAGATGGGCAGAGTGGAATGTAAAAGTGAGATTGCACTTCGTATGCACCTTGGCCTTGTAATCTGGGTTTGTGTTGTGTGCCAGTTTATCCACTACTGAATTCATCAGACAATAATTTGCCACTGGCAGCATCACTGCACAACAGTTTAAGCAAGAAAGCGGAAACTGTTTCTAAAATATTGCCAATGGAGCTTGAATAAGCAGAATATAATTCTGAGAACTGGTATCCCAGCTAGTGTACTGGGATTATTTTAACTTCTGGAGGAAGTGTAATACGCTCTTTGACTGCAAGTGGTCAGGGCCTCCAGCTGATCTTTTCTTAAGGACTGTGCCACTTCTTATTTCTTGGGCACTGGTTCAATATTGACTTGGAAGGTAAAGTGCAGTGAATAAAGCAAATAAACCACTTCCTGCCTTTGGGTATCTTATTTTATGTTCAAAGTCTGAACTAATCTTAATTTGAAACCTAATTAGATACCAGCAAAACAAATTATTCCAGCGAGGAAAGAATGCACTGTCTGAAACTGCAGCAAACTTTTAAGCCTTCAGAAAGCAATTATGAATTGGAGCTTGGCCAGTCTATGGTGCTAACATTTTGGCACTCGTGGAAAAAATGTCATGTTACTCTAAAGGCAACAAGTGGTCTGGAGTTAATTTCTCTTGTCAGCTGAACAGCATCATCACAACACAGACTCTGTTCTTTGCTAATGGCTAGGCACCACCTTTTGGGTTGCAAAGTGAATTTCTTCTTGCAGCTGATATTTTGAAATGTTTCTTCAAGTCACATCTCATCGGTACTAAATGTAGCTTGTGAGCTGGTGAATGCGTGTTGTTCTCCTTCACAACTTTCTACCCAATTGGGTTCTCGTTTTTGTCTGAGTCATTGATACGATATTAATATTTCTGGCACTTTGTCAGAGTCTCTGACATGTGGTTGTTCTTTTGTTTCTGGGGTGCAGGATTTCTGTTTCACTCTGGAACTGAACAGAAGTTGAGTTTAAATAATAGATGTTTAAATATAAATATCTAGTAGTAGAAAACATTTTCTTCAGCTGTGCATAAATGCTTTTTCACAATTCTGTTCTAATTTGAAAGGTCTTATGCTCAGACCTCTTTTCTTGCCACTGAAGGCAAACGTTGAAAATCTTCCAGTGCTACTTTGTATATGTGGGTACTCATCTCTTGGTATGTCACTTGATACTCATGGTGTCTGCATTCTCTTATAAGTAAAGGTGTATTCCATATTTAAAACAGATCAAGCTTTTTTTTTTCTTTCTTTCTTTTCTTGATGACCTTTTCCTTTCTTATGCTACAAGTGGAAAGACTTTTTAAATACTTGCTGATCTTTTGGAGGACAGCCTTTTAGAAGCATGCAGCTTTAAACTTAACCAAAACAAAAAAACCCACATGCACAAAAACCCACCCCAAAACATAAAACTGACTTTTAACTTTGTCATTGTGAAGTTATTTTTAGTATAGAGATGGCTTTGCACTGCAGCAGACATAAATTTCAATATTTAGAATAAATTTGTTACTGGATTGAAAGTCTTGTTATATCTAGATTACAGCTCATTTTTATAAGGGTGAGAATATTAAATGACTGACATTGCGTTGATCATATGTCTTCATTCCTTGATGTTCAATATCTGATCAACTCGCTGTCTCTAACTTATTTCAAATGTCTACAAAGCAAAGATAAGATCTGTAAATCAGATCAAGGCTCTCATCTGTGTACATATTGTACAGATATATGAGAAAAGATGGAGGTGGAATAGCGGAGGCATCAAGAGGAATATACATATTTTTTAAAAAAAATTTTTTTAAAGCTTGTTCCTTATGAAGACAGCACTTGGACACTAAAAACAGCATCCTAACTGAAGCAAATGAAAAGCTAGAATTAATATAAAATAACTGGAGAGCACAAAAGCAAATATTTTCTAGTTACATTGTAGGGTTAGTGGATGATACTGTATTTGAATGCATTCAGTAAGATGATTTTTCAGCACACTTCAATTTGTATAAAAAGTAAATATTTTCATCAAAAACTTGGGGTTTGAGTCCTCTCTTGAACTTATTTCAGAGTGCAAATTAGATCTGAAATGAAATTTAATGTTACTTTATAAAAGGGAAGTAATTATGACTTTAAACTAGAAATAAAGGGAGCGGCAACATGAATAGTGTGTTGGTCTGACTGGTCTTATGGTCTGTTAGTAAAACTGTGGACTCTTGTGTAGGCATAAAACACAAATTTCATCTGTTGGGGCCAGGCTTGATGGGGTCTGGAATGTAAAACATTAAAAAAAAAATGTGATTTAGTTCGTGATTTACAGAACTCACAGATACTTATGGGATAAAACAAGTAAGTCTAGATGAGGTGTCTGTAGGTCTGGATACTTGAAGCTGTTGATAGATTTTTGTGGGGATTTTGGTTTTGTTTTTTTTTCCCCTCTCCCCCAAATGAACAAGTTTGGACTTCAGCGTTGGCAGAACAGCTATCTGTTCAGTGAAGAAAACAGAATTTCCCCCAGTTTTCTGTCTTCCCTCCCTACCCCATTAATTCCTTTTTTTAAGTCATCACCATTTAAATTCTGAGAAATAATATCCAGATAAATCTATTCTTATGGATTATCTGGCACAAGGATTCATTTCCCCGGTGCTTACAATTTTTAAAAACACTTTCTTCATAACTTGAACTCTTCTTTTTTTTTTTTTCTTTTTCTTTTTTTTTTTTTACTCTTGCCTTTTTCCAGACCCAACAGTAATAACAAAGATGCCTGGCCATCATTACAGAGTTCAAGTAAATCAGCCAACGGTTTAACAATGGAACACAGGAAAACGCCTCCTATATTAGAAAATGGCACAGACCCAGAACACATGACTCCAGATGGTGCAGACTCAGATTTCGGGTAATTGTGCTGCCTTTTATACTTCAGATAGCTTGCTTTCTCTCTCACTGATTGGTGTGGAGGGAATGATTCTCCAGTCTCTCTCTCTGGTTGGAGAGCTGGATTCAAATCCTGATCAGGTCACAAAAAGCTGGGCTTTGCCTAGCCTGTGTCAAAAAGACTGATTGGCAGATTGTGCAGGAGAACCCTAATGTGAAGTTAGTAAGTGATGGTACAGGTAAGGGCTGAGGGCAACGGAATAACTGCAGGATCAACAGTGTATATAGCTGCATAGTCCCAGCTAGAGCCAAGCCCTCTGTTTCTATACAGAAGCTTCCACAAGAGTAACATGCTAGTTGCTATACATCAGGAGGCTTGTCACTTGGAAAAGCTTCAACAGAACGAAGCTACATGCTAGGGCTGAATATCTGTCATCTCTTTACAGTGTTGTGTTCCAGAAACACAGCTGCAGAGGTAAGGGTTCCCTGATTATCACTCAGAAACAGGAACACTAGGGCAGCAGATTCGACTGAGGCTTCTTTGTGCAGAGGAAGTAATTTATCTGCTTGCATTAACTTCCTTACTGTTAGCCTACATTTTTTCCTCTTTTGGTGCCTTCCTTGAACAGAACTGGTATTTTCTTCCATCATAAGCATCACTTGCAGTTCCGATAGTAGTCTGTAGTCATGCAGTTTTGTTTTTTATGGACCCCCTTAGGTAGTATCGGTTGGGCTCATTCAGAGGTTGGATGAGAAAAGAATAAGGTAAACCCTAATATTTCAAGAAGTGGTGTTGCTGATTAGGTAGCTGGTTCTTCACTTTAAAACAATATCGAATGGATGCGTTAACATTGTGAGCTGTTGAAAGTGATACCTTCTTGTTAGGCTTAATATCAGTCCTGTTGAGGTGTGGCCAGAGATCCTATGGTTGCATCTCAATAGTGACATGCAGCTGCTTTCTTGTCCTTTCTGAAAAGAATGTACTAAATGTAGGTAAAAATATTGTAGCCAATTGACACTGAACCTTGTTCATTCCTGAGGGCTGGAAGCCTGTCTTACACTTAAAGGCTCCTTAGGCAGGTTCAAGTGTAATAAACATTTTCAGCACTTAGATTGTCCTTAAAAGTTGTCTTACGCATAGCTTGTTAGACTACAGCATTGTGACTTTCTGTCAGCAGCTTTGGGAAAAGAATATCAGCTCTACAATCAGAATGACTGTGTAGTGAACAGTCTACAGAAAACTTTTGTGCTATAGGTGTTCAGAAATTATTAACCCAAGGCAGTCAGTTTCAAATGGAAGAACTTTATTCATGCTGTTCAACCACTGAGTAGGAAGTATTTGTAAATTTTCACTGGAGTAATCCTTGCTTGCAAGTATATTCCTCTGATTTTTCTTTTATAGTCATAAATACTTGAGCTTCGGTTATCTCTTTGAGATACCGACTCAATCAGTGTTCTTTTGCACAAAAAGTGGTTTTGTTGACGGATTACTCTTACACAGTTTCTTTAGAATGGAGAAGAATTAATTCTGCTGGGTTTTGACTCTAGTTATTCTGGGATGGGGAGAAAAAATATGGGGGCAAGTAGTCTTATAAGTTTTTTACCTTGATATGTGGTTCTGTGCAATATTTAAACTTTGCAGCAGCAAGGGGCATTTGAAAACAAGGTGCAGCTAGAATCTGATGTCTGCTCCCAGTTAAAATAATTACTGCATTTATATATATATATTTGTCTTGTGCTAACACATCATGCCTGTAATTTGACTTGTATCACATCATGGCCTCTTAATGGAACTGAAATTCATGTTCTTACTTCCAGTCCTTGTTTGTAGTACCGATGTTTTGGGCTGTGCAGCCTGATGCTTGTGCATCTTCTTTTATGGGTAGATAAAAATGAAAGTACCTTGAAGTTGTAAAACAGAGATTTTAATCTGAACTTGAACTAGCACTCTTTCGTTAGTGTTGTATTTAGCTTAATTAAGGCAGCTGACAGATGCCTGTCAGAATCTTGAATCCTGAGATGTGCCATTTCAGCCAAGTCATGTTAATTCCCAGTGAACAGCTTTCTGAGGTGGTTTTCTGCTGTATCTTATCTATTATTCTCCTTACGTTTGTTGGCAGTTTTTATGCTATGTCTTTTCCTGCATTTTTCCCCTTCTGTCGTCTCAAAACTCAGTTTTCTTACCTTGGAACTAATTTCTGCTAGTTAAGCTTCCCACCAACCTTCAAGCTTTAACTTGCCACCAGGACTAAATAGTTAATTTAATCTTTTATTTCTCCCCAGATTTATTTAGGACTTGTATGGGAACTAACAGCTTAGGTATTTGGAAAACAATTCTGTTCCCAAGTTTCTCTCCAGTAGCATTAATGGAACTGACTACTATGGAATACTGCCATAGTACAGGAGTCCTGGGTTTTTTGAATGGCATAGTTACTATGAACATGTTTAAAACTTTCCTTTTATTCCTTAACAGGGCAGTCAACAAGCAGAGTGGAGAGTGGTGGGAAGAAGTATGACAGTATATGGCAAATGATTGGAATGCTTATGATTAAAAAAAAAAACAGTCTCTCAAATAATAAGTGGACTTTTTTCCTTTTTAATTCCTCCTAATTAATTTTGCTTTGTCTTTATTTCAAGGCTTTTCTACCACTACGAAAGCAAATGTTGATTTTCACACTAAATACTCAAGTGTCTTATTGTCTCTTTTCTCCTCCCGCTTTTCCAGCCCTATCGACAAACCTTCAGATTCCCTCAGTATAGGAAATGGTGACAGCTCCCAGCAGGTAAGACAGGTAAATGCTGTGAAATTAAGAATTGAGTTCTTGTAGCTGGAGAAGCAAGTACTTCCTGAAGTATCATAATTTTAAACAAAACTAAAAAATGCTACTGCTAAATTGATTTTTGTTTGACCTTTTACTGAGCTATGTATTAACTAACCGAATTGCAGTCAAAAGTTTTGAGGAAATTTTTCAACTGTATTAGTGAACAATATTTAATATATAAATACACATGTCCTAATGATTTCTCTTCCTCTCTTGCCTGTAGATAACAAACAGCGACACACCTTCACCACCGCCTGGTTTAACAAAACCTAATCCAGTCATACCCATCAGTTCATCTAATCACAGTGCACGGTCTCCTTTTGAAGGGGCTGTAACAGAATCACAGTCGCTCTTCTCTGACAACTTTCGGCACCCTAACCCCATCCCTAGTGGGCTTCCTCCATTCCCCAGCTCTCCACAGACTTCAAATGACTGGCCCACAGCACCAGAACCACAGAGCCTCTTCACATCAGGTATGTACACTGGTTACATGGCTGGGTGTTGCTTGCTTTTACAACTGGTAGCTAAAACTGTGTAGAACCAAAAACTGTGTGATTTGCTCCATACTGGTTTTTCCCCCTTCACAAACGATTAAAATTTGTCACTTAACTACAAATGAATTGCACTGATGTAAGGGTTTCTTCTAAAAGAAACTTTACCAAGTTTTTCAGCTGCATGGCTAAATCATCAGTGTGTTTATTTTTGTTTTTCTAAAGACATGCGCCTGTCTAAATAATAGGATGTTGACATATATGCTTAATATTTAATGTTGCAGGTTTTTGTTGAGTGGGGAAAATACGTGGTGCCAGTATATGTTGGTGTAATAATCTGTTCTAATCTATAATTTTAACATCAGAAGCTGTGCAGTGGAATTCAGAATTTTCTTTAGTATCCTGCATAGTTATCTAAAGGTGCCTAATCTTTCTGAAGTGAGATTATATACATTCAGAAAAAATAAAAATATGGTTAATTGCATCAACTGAAAGATACCTGTATTTTCCTGTGAAATACCACTTCATATGACTGAAACATCATTTTAGGTGTATTTATATTGTCTTGGGAGTGGTTAGCAGTATTTAAGAGCTCACAAATATAAATCTGAGGGAGTTGTTAGAAAAGTAAATGAAACAATATCAGTAATAAGTAGAATGTAAACACATTGGACACGGTTGGTTTACTTAGTGATTAGTCTTCTTTTGATCTCTATCTGACTTCTGGATGTCATAATCCTGTTTGTAAACAGTATTTATTACCAAGGAAATTACCTGCTGCTAAGGTACTATACACAGCAATTTTGTGTGAGGATTAAGTAGCAGTGAGAGACAATTTCCAGGTAGTAGAGATCTTGTTTGTTTCATAATTAATATGAAATGTATGGTTGCTATTTAAATAAGAATACAAAGGACAAGTTTTTATCTGTCTAGTAACTCTTTTTATCTATCATTACAAATTTTAGTGAAAATAAAAGTGTAGGTTTCTTTTCTAAGAGTGGATACAGAGCTTAATTTTAACTACTTAAAGCAGCAGACCAGGTTCCCTACCAGCAGAGGGAGTTAATGTTGAGTGATACTACCTTGTACTCATTAGCTTGCATTACCACAGTTTTGAGGAAAAATACTGTGAAACTAGACCTGGCATTCACTGAACGTGAATAAGAAACTTAGTGTCATGAAATGAAGTAGTAACTGAAAATGCAGAGAAATTCTGATAACTGTTTTTGCAACACTGCCTCAAAATGTTTAACAATATCTTGTAATGCAGTTCCTTATTTCCTTATTTTGTTTTATCAAGGTGTCTACTCAAGAATTTGGCTTGTTTTTCTTCATAATGGTAGACAGTTGAGTTTTGTGTTTTGTTTTGGTTTTTTTTTTTTTAACCACTGCTCAGCGTTTCCCCCTTTGAGAGGGAACGTCTCCCCACCTTTCTTGCACAGCAGAGCTGAAGCACAGCTTTAATACTGAAAGCAAAATACTGAACTGAGTAACAACCTTATTTAAACTCTGCTTGGTCACACTTCCATCAAGTAATATGGGTGTAAAGAAGGTTTGAAGCAAGTGTTTATTCATCTCTTTCTACTTGGTACTATTACTGGAAATACTTATTTGATAAGGCTTTTCTGTAGTTCAGAAACAGAGCAATTCTGCAGTAAAATACTATTTGCTAGTTCTACCACTTCACTGTAAGTAGAAATCCATGGCCGTTTGATCTAAAAATGGCATTCTAAGTTGATGAATAAGGTATCTTTGGGGAATGTGTAAAGAAGTATCCTATGAAAGATAACTGGCAACATAAATTCAGATACATTGAGACTGAAATTTTTGTATGGATAAATACTTACTAATTCTTGTTCTAAATCCTGTTCCTCTCCAACAGAAACTATACCAGTATCCTCCTCCACAGACTGGCAAGCGGCTTTTGGGTTTGGTTCCTCCAAACAGCAAGAGGACGACTTAGGGTTTGACCCCTTTGACATCACCCGCAAAGCCTTAGCAGACCTGATTGAGAAGGAACTGTCAGTCCAAGACCAACCTTCCCTCTCGCCCACATCTCTTCAGAACCCTACCCCACACACTACAACTGCCAAAGGGCCAGGCTCTGGATTCCTGCATCCTGCTGCACCCACAAATGCCAACTCTCTCAGTAGCACCTTTCCAGTCATGCCACAGAGGTTCCCACAGTTTCAACAGCATCGAGCAGTTTACAACTCCTTCAGTTTTCCAGGCCAAGCAGCTCGCTATCCTTGGATGGCCTTCCCACGCAATAGCATCATGCACTTGAACCACACAGCAAATCCCACCTCAAATAGTAATTTCTTGGACTTGAATCTCCCACCACAACACAGCACAGGTCTGGGAGGGATCCCTATATCAGGTAGGTGAATCGGGACTGCCATGAATATGACTTAATTCATGCTTTCAGCTTCTCTGAGCAAGGACAGGAAAAGGGAATAGCCAGCTACAAGTGATAGAACATTATCTCTTGACTGTTAGACTAGGTTTATGAACAGAGGGAGGAATATTGTTTTAAATAGGCCCTTTCCATTAAAAAAAAATTATCTGGATGTTTAGCCTTGTAATATTGAGCTTTATAAGGAAGGTGGAGTATTCTGTGCCCGCTTAATTTTGTGCCAAAGCAGATTGGTATTTTGATTCTTCAGTCTTGCCAGACTGGCTTTCCGTAAGAGTAGGCCCTGGAAGCGCATTGTAACTTCCACATCGACATGCAGGTGCTGACCAGAGTTCTTAAAATTGTGCAAAAAAATTGTGACGGTAATTTGTGCCAGATGTCTTGGCTGGGTTGTTCCCTCTTGCGCATAACCAAATGGCTGCACAATAAAACATTCAGTGCTGTTCATTTCTGTACTTCAGATGGCCTTAATATTATGCTAATCTTTCACTGAATGGATGCTTGCAGTGTGTGTAAGAGGATTCATCCTGATTGCGAGGGTTGTGGTGTTGGAGGAAAATAAATGTGCAGTCAGGCCAGTTCAGGCTGCCCTGAATGGACTGATAGTCTCTTGTAGCAAACATTACAATTAAGGAGCTAATTGCAACGATAACTGTCTTGATTAAAAATTCACTCCTGGAGTCTGAAGTCCTTCCATGCTTCTGACTTAGCTTGGCCCAAACAGGTTCTCTTTTCCTAACAGGGGAAAAAAATTGTATTAAGTGTATAATGAACTGCAGGTAGAAAGTCTCTGTAAGCCCTTTGTAGCCTTGAGATGGAGAAAACTGCTTCTTGAGATGTTGCCAGTGTTGTTTGCTTTTCGTTGGTTTTGAGAAGTACTAGCTATATTATAAGAAAGTGACCTAGAAAAAGTTACTGTGTGTTTTTGATGCTCTAGTACAAGAGCTAATTTTGGCTGTTACTTCCCTGCACTTTGTCCTCTTCGAAAGCTTGTCAAAGCTACAGTACTGCTGTAGGGTCCTTAGGCTGATTCATAGTAGAAACACTTGGTCCAGACTACAAATGCAAGTAGTTCAAAACTCTTTATCCTGGCAGTGGGAAAGTTTTTCGATGAAAATGACCAAAAAAAAAAAAAAACAAACCATTTTGACATGGAGTCAAAAATGCAGCAGCCATAGCACTGCAAATTGTTTCTCACTTTCACCTAAACTACACAGAACTTCCAGGAATGTTGCAAGACATCAAGTTTTGATTTACCACTCAGTTCTAAAAACTGAGTGCTAGTTCAAGGGGTCAGTAACAAGGCTATCTTCTGGACTGGGGAGATCAGAAAAATCCTTTAGTGTTGAAAAAGATCTGTTTGTAGTTCAGGTTGATTTTAGGTTTGTGAAAGTATTCTTTAAATTGCATTACTTTAGTTGCCTCTGGCAGTTTGAAAGTGGACCTCTTTCTAGAAGACTCATAGATCCTTGGTACGACTCCTGAAGAGCCACTTGTGTGGTGTTGGTTGATGCACAGCCTATGCCGTGTACTTCCCCCATATGTTCTAAAGCAAGAGAGTTGATATTTAAATACATCCTTTTTTGTATCCAACTGCTAGAACCAATTAATCTCAAAATATTTTTGGCAGATACAATGCTAAAAACAGAAAATAAACATCTGCTGTAGTCTCTATGGAAAGTTCCTTTGAGTTGGTCTTAATCTCTTGTTATAGAAAACATTGTTAGTTGCCTGGCTGACAATTAGATAGCAGCAGTTGCTGCAATGCAAACCCTTCTCAGCTGATCTACGTGTCAGCTTTGATACATCTTGAAAAAAGAATCATTTGCACAAACCTGGATTACTCCTTTTTCTTTTCCTGTTGTCAGAAATCAGCTGGAGTCTCAGATAGTTCTGGTTTTGTTTGCTGGGTTATGGATTTGTATGGTATTTAGTGCCTAGGGTTTTCTTTAGTGATCTAACTGTTTCAGAAGTACAAATAATTTGAAAGTCAGGAGATGCCCTCATACCTCTTTTTTTGTGTGCTGACTTAATAGTTTCCAATTTATTGATTATCCTGTCTTTTCAAATCTGTATCTAGTGTACCGGTCTCTCAATGAATTCCTTTTATATTCTTTTTGAAAGAATAATTCCTGGGTTTTATGCTTGCTTCTAATCTATCAGTAGCAGGTATATAATTACAGAATTTTCCTAGTTTCCTCATTTGATTTACAGATACAGCTGTCAGGTTGGGGGAGGAAAATGCTGTACAAGTACAGAGAAATTATGTTGATGAGACTTTGTTACACTGCATTATAACAGACTCTAGCTGACCTGCTAGAAAGGCACTGTGTATCATAATAGCTGTTTAGCAGTATAGAGAGTTGTAGTACACTTGAAAGCTCCTTTTTGTTAGCTCTCTTGTTAATCTGTATTAGGGTGTTGGTAGAAAATGTCATCAACTCAGCTGTTTCAGATGTAACAGCAACAGGAACTGAGTGCAGGTTAAACTCCACATGCTGTCTTCTAGCAGAGATACTCAATTGCTGTCAAAGTTGTATATTTATTAAGGCCTTGAATCACAATTTTTTACAGGAGTATAAATTTCTAAAGCAGATAATACTGGACCAGTCATTAAAAAAAAAACCACTGCCACACCAAACTAACAAAAAGCCATTCACTTACTCTGTGCATTTGCCTGCTCTGTTGGAAGTCTGTATGAAGAAAACTGTATCTTTTAAACTGCTGCTGCTTCTGCTTTAGGTAGGCATCAGTAGTCACATGAATTTGAAACGCTCATGTGTGACGTGTTAAATATAATGTTCTGAAGCTACCTTTTGTTTAGTCGAGAATCAGAACTCTGCTGTATTCGTAACCCCACAGCTCCAGGTAGGTCTGTTTTATGTTGTGCACCAGACTTAAATGGAGGGACAGAGGCACTACGTACATTTTAGTATATTTTTTTTTGGACTCTCATTTTAAAATTTCTGTATGGAATTTGGTAGCCTATTTCTCAGAGGAAGTAGCATTTATTAAACTCGTTCTGCAGTTTCCAGTGAATTGACACAATAACACATGATTGACTTCATAATTTTATTATGCATATACTTGAAATGTGTCATATTCATCAGGCATACGTTTGTCCCCAACCCATATTTAAATGAACATTTGATTGATTCTCAAACTAGCATTTTTTTTCTGCCCCCACTGTATGATTTTTGCAAACCATAGCAGATGTTGCATGTTCTCATTGTAAGAGACAATTTAGGCTTGTTGCTGTTTTCTGGCGTGGGATGGATTAGAGTATTTACTGTGTAATTGTAACTGTGCTTCAGGAGAAAAGTTCAGTGACTTTTTGTTCATGGACAGCATGATTGTTGCTAAAAGCAATCTTACCCTAGATTGTGTGCAAGCTACCCTAAGAATATAGGACAGCGGCTATCCTTTATTCCCCAGATAATGCCAAAGGACTGATTCACTGACAGCAACATGGGTGGGTGTGTGCCTTTATTTTTATGTTACTTCAGGATAACAGGAAACTCTTTGTAATTTGATAGCTAATACCCTATCATCTTTGCTACTCTACTGCCTGGTGGTGTGTTCTAAAATAAGGATAAAGTAGATCTCAGATTAACAGTGTGATTTGAGACAGATACTTATAAAATGAGATGCATGCATGTTAATAATGGGAAAATAGAAATACATAGTTTTATTTCTTGAGTTTACTGAGTGGTTGGCAGTCCTTGATTTTATTACATAGAAAAAGTATAAGAAAAAATGCAGACAGTTAAAGGTATGAGAAACAGTTTTAAATGGTTAGTCTGCCTTTCCCTCCTTGCAGTTCTATGCAAGATGAAGTACTTGACATTTTGAAACACTGGCTGTTATTTCATTTATTAATTTCATAATTATCCTGAACATAATTACAAATGAGAAAAAACTTAATTGTAAGAACTTATCAATTCAATAATAATGAGAGAGTTTGAAATTTGAACTCTTCCAAGACTAACACTATGCAATATTGTATGTATGTTCTTCCCCCATAAATCATTGAAACCCCTTGAGTTGGAAGGGACCCGCAAGGATAGAGTCCAACTCCTGACTGCACACAGGGCAGCCTAAAAATTAAACCATACGTCTCAGAGCATTGTCCCCAAATGCTTCTTGAACACAGACAAGCAATTTATGTATATTGTGCATATATTGGAAATCTAAGGTAAAGGAAATAGTCAAGTGGACACAGAGACAGATAGGAAGCATGAAGAATTAAACCCTGTTTAGGGTAGGGGAAGAAAAAAAGTTTTACCTGTTGTCCTTGAAGATAACCACTGTAAAACCTATCAAGTTATTTTAGCTATGAAGCCCATTGATGTGGAGATTACAGTAGACTTCTGTGAACTGTTCCTGAAACTTCAAAACAGAGGGTTTGAATGTCATAAGTCTTTGGCTATAATTGACAAATCAAAATTTTGTTCTCCCAAGACTTTCTTTGTTTTGATGTTGTGGCTTATATCTCTTGAATACGCACAGCCTAACTGGTGGAATTATATATATAGTTAAAGATGAGATTGAGGCAATAAATAGGTAGATAGTTCTGTTAAGTTTGGGTGCCATCCTGCAGTCTTTGGGGTAGTGGTGTTAAACCCTTTATCAAGACGCTGATTAGCATGCACATTGTTGAGTCTTGGCTGCATTTAGGTTTCTGTGAAGCAGTAGCTGGTAACAGGGAGTGCAAAGCAATGAACGTTAAGAAGGTCTAACTTCTTCCCACTTAAGTCCTGAGCTATTCCATATCGGAACAACTTACGGTGTTGCATCTTCTCCTGCTTTAAATTTTCTGGCCTCTGTGACCTCAGCTATTGAACTTGTCTTGCACATCAAATCCTTTCTTACTTAATGTTACCTTTTAGCCGACATTTTAGTAAAATAAGGGAAGATCCATCCCTATATGTTGAGAATGATTGTATTGTTTAAAAGACTTTTAGACCACAGAATGGTGAGATACTGGAATTAGTGTTGACATGCTCTGCCTTTAGTACTAAGAGTCATTGTCTGACGTATTTTCTCAAAATGTAACCTCACTTCCATTTGGGGCACACATTTCTTATTTGACCTTGGTCCTTTTGACTTTGTCTTCTCCCTCTGGGTCGATTCTTAATAGTTCATTCTGTCTCCTGAACAAAGAAAAACATGGCTTGTTTTATACAGTCATGGAACCAAAAAAATTGAATTTGCAGCATAGCAACTGACACTTTTCTCTGGTCTTGGTATAGTAATTTGGTATGGGGTTTTGGGGGGTTCTGCTTCTGCCACTGTGCCTTTTTAAAAGAGGGTTTGGCGCTTGTGGTATGGCTGTTCAATTCAGCATGTTGTAAAACTTAAAATTCTCCCATTGCTGTGTACAAAATGCATTTAATCCCATACCCTAGCAACAGGCAACGTGACTTAAAACAGTGCTGCTTCACATCCCTTTATTTGGATGCAGCGGTTGAAAAAGCATTTTGCTACTTTTCCTCTTGACCTGACAATATGTGCAAGGTTTAACACCGGTTTTAAGTATTGATGGCCTACTCTTAACACTAAGAGAGGCGTTAGTCCATTAATTTTCTGTCCTAATCCTTTAAAGAAGGCTGCTTGCTCACTTGGTGGTCTTCCTTGATGTTTGGCTTTCTGACAGCAGCTGGTCAGAAAGCGTGGCAGCTGAATGTCGTCTTTTCTGTGCCCTGGTTAGATCTGTGGCTGCCTATAGCTAAATTCTTTCTCTGATCAGTTGTAAATATAGGAAATAGGAAAACTGGTGAAAATCTTGGCTGATATAGCTATTAGTTGTAGGTGCCACGTGTGGCACCTCTGAAGGCCTGTATCTTTCCAGGGGGCAGAGCAGCTCCTCTCAGAAGTGGATGTGTTACTCTGATATGAAGGTCACTCCTCATTTGAAAATAAAGGCCTGAATGCTGCTCTGAAGTTATAGAATGAAAAGTAGTGTTTGTACGACCCTCAGCTGTTTCCAGTATTGCTTTTACTGACCCTTGCATAGACCTTGTGTGTTCTGTTTTCCTCAGTAAAGATGACTGTTCTTAGTGCAGCCTTTGCCACTGAATATTTTGTTCTTCTCATCAGTCTTTATGCACGCCACATCCCATTTCTTTCCATGGAGGTTCTCAGGCCTCCACCCCCTTTCTTTAGGCCATCCTTTGTGTCTGTCTGTATCCCTCACCACTGAAATTCATTCTGCTGTTTCCCATCATAACTAATTCCCTATTTCACTGGTGAAGATGTGAAGCATTCAGCACAATATAGAACAAATTCAATTTGAAAATAAACTTTTGGCTTGCTCACTTCTGTTCCTCTGGAGGTGTAGCGGAGTTTCTTGTGGTTTGGGGTTTTTTTGGGTTTTTTAATACACCCAGGTTGGTGCTGCTAGGTTTAAAATAAAGTAAATGGAAGTAGGATTTCAGATAATTTCCAAAATATTAAATCAGTGTCAAGATTGTAGTCACAGTGTTTGAAATCTGCTATGGATATTCCTTGTCCTACCTCTGGTCTCTTATCCCTTAACTCCCTTACACTTTCTGCATTTACTACTAAGGCCTGCCTGCCTGCCTTAGTGTAATCTTGTCACGATCTGAGAGAACTTCATCCATAGCACCTGTCCTTTAAGTCCCGCTACTTCTCCATCTGTTCCAAAATCTCATCTCACACACCCACCCTTCCTTCCCACTGCCTTTTCAGTGCTAATATTGCAACTGTTTTTAAAACCCTGTGGATTTTTTTTCTTATGATTGTAAAGGAGATACTGTTCCAAATAAAGCTTGATATATAAATAACTGTGCCTTCATCTCTGGGAGCTTGGTTTTAAGCTCTTAGGAATTTCTTAAAATCTTTGATTTTAAGATTATTAGGGATAGCAGTGAAACACAGGCATCTTGCTTTTTTGAGTACTAAGATGCCTATTTTTAAATGTGTAATTTTATTTCGGAAGAAGAAAATGTGGAGGAAAAAAAATAGAAAGGAAGTGTAAAAAAAAAAAAAAAAACAAAAACCCAAACAACCCTCTAACTTCTCTTGGCTGCAGTACATCAGAGGAATGACTAATCACATTAACACCGCTAGACTTGAAACAAAGGTGGTTTTGGCTGAAATAGGTGGCCTGAGTGGCTGACCCAGTTTGCATTCTGGACCATCAGTCCTGACAGCTTTTTGGGTAACTCTTCCCCAGAAACAGGGAGGAACAAGCACATAGGAGGTATTTCTCACCAAATTTCCTGACTGTTTGCATCCAAAGAGACCTGGACAGGCTGGAGAGGTGGGCCTGTGTGAACCTCATGAGGTTCAACAAGGCCAAGTGCAAAGTCCTGCACCTGGGTCGGGGTAACCCCCGGTATCAATACAGGTTGGGGGAAGAAAGGATTGAGAGCAGCCCTGCCGAGAGAGACTTGGGGGTGCTGGTGGATGAGAAGCTGAACATGAGCCGGCAATGTGCGCTGGCAGCCCAGAAGGCCAACCGTACTCTGGGCTGCATCAGGAGAA
>BOSO01014619.1:0-10460 GCA_018403395.1 Gorsachius goisagi | reverse complement strand
TTTTGTAGCCCTCCTCTGGACCCGCTCCAACAGTTCCATGTCCTTCTTGTGCTGAGGGCTCCAGAGCTGGACGCAGTACTCTAGGTGAGGTCTCACCAGGGCAGAGTAGAGGGGCAGAATCACCTCCCTCGACCTGCTGGCCACGCTTCTCTTGATGCAGCCCAGGGTACACTATGTGCTTTTTTTCTGATTGTCTGGGAGAGAGATCTGCTTGAAAGCTAATATTTCAGGCCCATTCTGTCTAAGATAGAGGGGTTGCTGAAGGGAAAATTTCAGGAAGATTCAGGAATTAGTGATGATTCCATTAGGTGTTTCCATTTCTGACAGTGATTGCTCAGTTACATAATGAGATATAATTCTAGGGTGTAAGAGTTTTCTCAAATTGTTTTTTTCATTGTAATTTTTCCTAAGTATTTTTTTTCTGTTTCTGTTTGTATCACCATACATCCTGGTTTTGCTTTCAAGTGGGAAGTGCTAGGAAGAAAAGTAAATATACAACTACTTCAGTAATTAGAGATTTCAATGAGTCATAGCAGATAATTCTTTAAGTGTAATTTCTTTTTTTAATTCAGTTTTAGACTATCAGAAAAAATCTGAATTTTTATAGTAGTATTTATGTAGACTTTCTCCTAAGTCTTTCCTGTTTCCTTCCATAGCACACTTTTCAGTTTTATGTGTAGAGTTCACCAAGGAAATCTCAGTACTCCCACTCCATGTGCTGTAGTAGTACAAACTATACAGAAAAAAAGCTTTTAGCTACCTACAAGACAAATCATGTCTCCCTTTCTGAGTCTTTATCTTTTTAATGCATAAAGTTAACTGTCTAAAAATGATCTGAGTAAACTACTTCAGCAATACAGGATTAATTTCTTCCAATTAGAAATATTTCAAAAACCAAGTCTAAGCATTGTAATAATTTATAACGTCCTTGTACTCTAGTTTTCTTAGTAATTTCCAGCTTCAATACCCTAGCACTAAGACTTGCCTTTTCATCTTTTGAAGTTAAGATATTACGTATCTTCATTCTTTAACCTTCATTCTCATGAAATTATGTAGCCTAACTCTAAGCTGTGGAAAATATGACTGTTTATTGTTGGAAATGATATAAACACATATAATAAGTTTTCTTCTGAGTTCTTATACTAGTGCTGAGAAACGATGATTTGTAAATTTTCTGCAATGGACTCTCTTCCCAGGTTTGGTCATGTAAACCAAAGATTTACATTGACCCATATAAGCCTAAACATGTCTGTAAAACAGATTATTTTTTTTTCCAGAAAATACTACCAATTTTGTATTTTTCTTCATTCCAATGTTCAGTGTTGTCCTGATTATTTGTTAGCTAATATTAAAACTAGAAATGTCAGTCCATGGTAGTCCTTAGTAATGGTCCCCAAAAATGCGGTGTCATTCTGCAGGCTGAGAGACCATAACCTTTTTATACAGTTACGCTTTCTATAAAGATTGCCTACAATTTCTGTAACAAAGTAATGCAGGCATTGTTACTCTTGTGATAGAAAAACAATGGACTGAGTAGTTAGTAGGGAAAGTTCTGGTCTTTGACCTCTGAAACACAAGTTTGAACTCAATTTTATCTTCATTTTTAGTGGGCATTAGGTCAAAAGCAAAACTAATCAAGAGTCTGGGCACAACATAACACATGAGAAAGCAATGGAGTTATCATTGTCATCTATCTTCCCAGTGATGGAAGAAGAGAGACATGGGAAGGGAGCTAAAGGTTAAGGATTATTAGCTACTTTCTGTGGAGAAGCCATCACTCCTCTGAATTAAAAAATAACTTCTAGTCCCAGCATAGCAGTATGTTTCACCAACCATTGTATCAGGTTCAACTTCCAATAACAGAGCTCAGACATGAAACATCTTTGACATTTTCAATTCCACCATTTCCCTAGCCACCAAAGTTTTGGGGATTTTCTCCCCCCCCCCCCCAAATTAGAAATATGGTATACATACAATAAACAAATCCTACTGTTGGAGTAGAATTTAGGTTGAAACCCTCTCAAAGTTTGGTTGGTTTTTTTTTTTAACTGAGGAAAGTTTCAGTGGGAAAGTAAACTCCACATTTTGCTTTGATTCTTTTCAGAACTTTTGTTTAAGCTTTTTGCTTACCCAGCCAATGTCTTTTCATATTGCCTGGTCCACCACACTTATCTGGCTTTTACTTTCCACTTCACTGTGCCTCTTCCTGTTCCACTGTGGTAAACATGTTTTAAATGCAGTTTGGCATTGTATAATGTTGATTTTTTTTTTCAAGCTGGTATAGAGAAACTCTTCCTTAATTCATAGCATCATCTTGCTTAATTCAAAGCATCACCTAAAGCTACACACAAACCCTTGGATGGCTTATGTGGAGTAGGGCCTTTCTTTATTCTGAAGGAAATTATGTTTGCTGTTATTTTGATCACTCTTCTGGCATCTGTCCACTCTTCATTTCTTCTTTCTCATTCACATTGAAAGAATCAGAGGAATAATGTCAGAAACTAAAAGAAGGAAACATTAATTGGTTTACTCATAAAAGTATTTATGAACAGTGATGCCTAGAATGAAAAATTAAGACAGGAACATATTGTTTGTAAAGATGAATGGGTCTTTGTTAAGCAGAATCTTTCTTTAAAACAAGCACTACAGCAACTGTTAAAAATGTTAATGTTCTTTTACATGTCATGATCAGCTCAAGTCCATATCAGATATAGAATTAGAGTGCTTTTATTATTACTGAAGGACTATCCATTAAGAAGCAATTTTTTTAAAAATCAGTGGAATTCTCTTTTAGATACAACTTTGCAGACAGGAAAATTCTTCAGGCCTATACCTAGCCTGTAAGGATGTTCCAGCCTATACCTTATGGGCCAACTTCCAGTTTAAATCTTACCCTCTTACCCCCACAATTTTCCAGTTTAACTGAATCCTGATAGATTAGGATTAAAGGAATGACATATTTATTTTTTTAGCTAAGAAATATTCGAAGATATAGAGATTTCATTCTAAAAATAATGAAAACCAGGAAAATAATGGATTTAACTCCATTCTGAGAAAAACACAGCAACCGGTACTATGGTTTAAATTGTGTGTGTGCAGTCTGCACATTAAAAACCTACACTGTGTGGATCTCTCAGTTCATACATTTCCTTAACTTTTTTTTAATAAAGTCTCCTGACTTACAAAAGGGTCGTAGTTACTGCTTTTCAAGAGGGGTTAACAAATCTGCAGAGATTCAATTTAAATATGTGTTAATTCAATAAATAAACAAATAAAATTATAAATCTGTTCTGTGTAGCTAAATGAATGATACCTTAAATTTCTTTTCTATGGTACTGAACTTCATGTTACTGACATAAAGCATCTGCACATCAGATTCCCCACATGGAATAATTTTTGTCTTTCATTTTCCCCAGCTTTTCTCTGTATTGAACTATCTAATTGACAGAACTGTGTAAGACAGGACACAGTCAACTCAGGTTTTTTTAGCCTAAAATCTTCTTTTTACGGCTGTCCTCAGTGAAGTATATATATACATATATATCTCTCACATGTCAAGGTAATCATCAGCACCCAATTTTTTTTTGCATGTGAAGGTGCCAAAAAATATTCTTGATCTTTTGCACTTCATCAGAATACAGGGTGAGGTGGTTTGTGTGTGTGTAAACACTTACATAAGTACTGCTTGCAGTAGATATTTTCTTAATGCTACTAGACTGAAAGGCGTTCATAACACTGGCTAGAGTCATGGAGGACTGGGAACAAGGGTTCAGCTGGTTCTTCCTAATTCTATTTTTGCATGCAATAGATCTTCAGTTGATTTGTGATCTTAAATCAAGTTAGTTCAGAAATATAATTCCCCTCTGTCACTTCTGGGTAAATAAAGCTGTTTTGTGTAAATGTGATTTTTTTTGGAAAAACATGGAACATTACATTCTGCTAAAGCTGCCTGTAATTGCTCATACTTTTTTTGAATACCTTTGAGAATACCTTAATTTTGCCTTCTAAAATGATTATTAATTTCCAATATTTAATTAAAAAAATGTAACTATGTAGATACAGAATTTAGAATGTCCATTGAATTATCATCAAAATATAGGAAAAGATAAAGACCTGTCTTTTCCAATAGCATTTTAAAATACCGATTAATGTGTTATCTGTTAATTTCTTGCAGAACAAGAAAGAAGAAACCTGGACACTGCTGGCACTGCAGCCATTCAGTTCATCTTCAGTTTTAACTTGCAGTGTCCCTGCTTTCACGTGCTCAAAAACACCTTAAAAGAAATTAAGTGAAGTATAAACTGGTCAGTCTACCACTGTACTGAGGATTTAGCTTCAAGTTAGGAAAATTATTGTCTATTCTCCCTAAAAGAATGCTATACATAGAACTGAAGAGACATGTAATCTGGGTCTCTGTCACTGAAATGAAATAGTGTGGTTATTGACACATTGAAATGTAGCATGGTGTAGTTTTTTGAATAAGCTGAACTGTCTCTCAGCTATGAGATCTTATGAAACCATAATGCGAATGTTTCCAAAACCAAAACCAAAGCAGAACTGAGAAACTTAATCACTTTTTTTTTCCCAAAATGATCTGGCTGAAATGTGGGCAAAATGGTTGCTTTGAGAGAGTGGTTATGTAATGTTCTTCTTCTCTTCTCAGTAGCTGCCTGTAGTGTGGCAACATATGAGCCTTAGAAGAATTTGTGGAGCATTGCGACCCCATGATGAATAATTGATTAGTGATTACGACTTTTGGTCGAAAGACAAGTTAGTACTATTCTGCAGAAAAAGATCCCAGATGAAAGAAGCAGTTAAATTTATAACTACACCAAGGTTAAGCAGAAAAAAATTGAGTAACACCCTTCTGAATTCCTTATCAGTCAGCAGACTGATCACAGACAAATGGGAAGATAAGTTCAGGGGAAAATGTACCTGACAATGCTGACAAATCAAAATCTTTGATTTGTTAACTAAAAAAAAATTGAGAAAAGAAAATTACTCCCCATCCTGCTAATTGCTGCAATTGAAATTTGTTATGAAACTTCACTTTGGATGCTGGAAAATTAAAATCATATCGAATTGCATTTTGCAAAGGACTACTCATAATGAAACCATAAAATAAGGATCTTGCTCATTTTGTCAGCTATTTTGAAAACTATGACACAAACAGCAGGTGTTTGAAAGCCTTAACGTGTTATCTCTATGATCAGCAGCAGGAAAACAACCCTCCACCAGCATCCTCACCTATTTTAGAGTTGCCCCAAACTTTTAAAGTACCATCTGGTTGCAATCAAGTCTTTCAGTAAGTGTGAATACATAGGCTATAGCTCATGATGTTTGTGTGGGCAGATGTCTAATGTGCAGAATTATTAATAGAGTGTTGGTCCTCAAATGATTCAGTTATGCCTGGGTGCTATAAGTTGTGAGATAGCACTCAGAAATCAGCAAAACCTGAAAATCCTGTGGTTTTGCTGTTAAAGTTCCAGAGGAATCTATGACAGCTCAGATTCTGATTCTGTCATATAAATAACTCTCCCTTATCCTTAGCTGCAGGCATTCTCCCTTTTAGCATGTATTCTGTCTGTGACACTACAGCAAGCATACAACTATGATATTCTCAAGGACACAATGAGTTAGTATTTGCATGAAAGAACAGCAGAAGTTGATTGTGTAATGTCAAGCTAATGGAGGAACTGTGAGAAAAACAATAAAGGTTGGACATCTGGTCATTTTAGAAGAAAGCTGCCAACCTCACATGTGCTTGCAGGATGTGCAGGACCTGCAGGAGTGACCGCTAGTTGGAAATGAATACTTTGGATGTGCTGAATGTTATTTTTCACCCAATGTGACAGAAAGATTTCTTTATGTTAACATTTCTTGCTGCGAGGGCATGAATACCACCTGTTACACGTGACCTGCAGAAATACAGTCTTACTTTGACTCTGACACCCACCAGCTTTCCAAACTCATAAAAAAAGTTTCCTACAGGGTCAAGCCTTTCATCTACAGGTCACTAGTTCAAATTCAGTTGAGGTTTATAACAGCTAAAAGTAATTAGGAGGACTGCTGGTCTATATGAAATGTTATTGACTTCTACATCACAAAACTGATCCATACAACCAATTTTTTTGTTAAGGTTCTTTTCTTAGGAGTTAAATGAACCACACCTGCAGGTATGGCATGTCAGAGTTGAGACTTAAGGGCAGACAACATGGGGAAACATGCTTCTTTTTCACTGAGCTGCTTATGTGGATAAAAGGAAATGCTGGTCTCCAGAGGTCTTAAGGGCACCTTTCATAAGTACCATATTGATCAAAATTATATCATGTCGTTTGTCTGTCACACAGACATACACAACACTTCATCTAATGGGTTTTATTTGGTTGTTTCACGTCAAAGGGATAATTTTCAGGTCTCAAAGATAAAGACTTTGATACAGGTTTTGGGTTTTGTTTGTTTATTTCTTTGTTTTCACAGAATCACAGAATCACAAAGGTTGGAAGGGACCTCAGGAGATCATCTAGTNNNTCCAGGCGGGCTTTGAATATCTCCAGAGAAGGAGACTTTGTTATAGGAGCTTTGTCATAGATGGAACAGATAAAACACTTAACTGAGCTAGGTCTGAGCAGAAATTTTGCATATTGAAACTATGTTAAAAAAATACCATGATGGTTTGTTGGGGTTCTTTTGGGGGGCGGGGAAGGCAGCAGGGGAGGGCTTGATATTCTTTTTTAATAATGTTTACTTCAGTGTTACAGGATCTGAAGCCATATTTTGTCTTCAAAATCATACTAAACTATAATGAGATTATATGGCAGAAGAGACTTTCTCTAGCATAACAACAATAAATCTTAAGTAAGAATCTTATTTCTGTGATTCCCTTGAAAGTATCTAACTTCTTATTTATTTGATTTACTTCCTTCTTTGTGTATCATAAACATGTGGAAAAATTGCAGTCTCATCTATACAGCCCTGAAAACATGGTAGGGGTAGGAAGACAAAGGTATAAAAGCAACCAGCAGAATCCAATGTAATATATACTACAGTTTTGATACTATCTTCCATAACATTTTCAATAACAAAGTAGTGAAGTGCAGACTAGACAAGTGACAGTGAGGTGAGCTGCCAGCCTCAAAGAGCTGTGATCAGCAGCACAAAGTCCACCTGGAGTCCATTCACTAGGGATGTACCCTAATAATCAATACTGGTGCCAATACCGTTAACATTTTCATTAATGATCTGGATGACGGTTTGCAGATAAGAAAAAATTGGGAGAACTAGATGAAGGACCAGAAGGTCATATTGCCATCCAGAGGGACCTGGACAGGCTGGAGAAATGGGCTGATGGCAACCTCAGGCAGTTCAACAAAGAGAAGTGCAAAGTCCTGCACCTGAGGAGGAACACCACCACACACTAATACAACCTGGGGACCAGCCAGCTGGAAAGCAGCTTTGCAGAGAATGATCTGGGAGACCTGTGGGCAACAAACTGACCCTGAGCCAGCAAAATGCCCTTGTGACTCCCTCTGAACATCAGGAAGCACTTTTTTACTCAGAGGGTGACTGGATGCTGGCACAGGTGTCCCAGAGTTGTTGTGGAGTCTTCATCCTTGGAGATATTAAAAATGTGAATGGACATGGTCCTTGGAAGTCTGCCATAAGTGTCTTCCTGCTTTGAGTAGGGATTTGAACTAAGTGTTCTCCAGAGGTGCTTGCCAACCTCATCTGCTCTGTGATACTGTCTCAGCAAGAATTTTTACCATCACATGTGTGTTGAGGTAAGTATGGTGAAACAGTTTGGGATGTGTGACTGGCAATCCTATACTGTCTGTGTTTCTTCTTCAACTCCATATAACTGAAATATTCTTTAGGTTAGTTGTTAAACATGTCGTGTACCAAAGAAAGCTGTCTGGAGATATTTCTGTCCAGGTTTAGTGATATCTTCCTAGCTGAGTCATTTACTACAGAATCATATGTATTCAGCTTCAATAAACCAGAAGAAATATTTGGAAGGAAAAAAAAAATGTCCAGGAAAACAAAAATAAAGAATGTTGCTAACAGAAGAAAAGAAAATGGAAAAAACATTATCTGTAAGGAAATGTATTTCTCTCTGTACTTAGAATAGGAACAGTTACAGTAACATATTCTTTATCCATTATTATCAAACAGTGTTTAGACTCGTTTGTATCTTTTATTGTTACTGATCTTTACAGAATACTCATGTCTTCTCCCTTTTTTTCTCTTCCTTTCTGATTTGCTGAAAGAACTCCTCTTTCCTATGTATGTCTACTTACCTATCTACCTACTTATCTTTTCCTTGACAGCCTGAGAGTAAGTGGAAGAAGAATTCTTCTGTAACCCTGAGGAAAGCATATAGAATTCTGTCTTTTGTAGGCTGTATTTTCTCTTCTGAATACATTCTTTATTTTTGAACTTCGTGTTATATGATTATCTTCTGACATGTTTGTAGTGGATGCTTCAAAGTGCTTTGCAGAAGTGCAAAGATAAGTGGGTAAGCCTTATGTGCAAAAGCAAAAATGGGGGGGCGGGGAGGGGGTAAAGTGCTTATCTCATAGAGAAAGTGCTGAGCTTTCCAGGTGATCTTAAAAGATGCTGCATGACTTACGCTGCTGATGGTAAATAATTAGGGTAGATATAATATTACCTATAGGGACAACCAAATGAATGTATTAATAAGACAATATATCATAATTAAATAAATCATTGCCTAGTTTAGGAAAAGTGCTTATACACACAATAGATCCCACACATGACAAATTCCAGCAGTAAGTTTGGCTTTTTTTTAGCAATTAAAGTCACAGTGCTAGATGCAGTTTTTCCATACATCTTAAAATCAGACCTTTATAATACATATAGGGTACTCTAAAGTAAATTTTAACAGTAATTAGAAAGTAAGATATTCACCTTCACTTTGGTCAACACTCACAAAGTGCTTGTCTCTGTACTTCTTCCAGTTCCTTCTACTTCACTGGTATTTCTTCCTCCTCCAAAAAAACGGTAATAGTCTTCTCCTAGCTGAGTATATACTATTTGCCAAAAGCACTAGGAGATGGAATACACACCCAAGAACAACAAAATAAAAGTTAATCATCAGAGATTAACAAAACGAATTATTTGACACCAAAAAAAATAAAAAAGAAAAAAATTCTCTCCTTAGTGATAGAGTATGATGTGTTAGCTATGAATTTATTTGTGAATTCAAAATCGTATTTGTGAACCCTGTGAGGGACAAGCTATATTTTCACAAAGAGGGAGAAATGTCTCTGTATCCCTTGAATGCAGTGATGAAGTACTGCATTGAGTTCTGGGCTCCCCAGTTCAAGAAAGATGAGGAACTCCTAGTTCAGAGGAGAGCAACAAGGATGATAAAGGGACTGGAGCACCTCCCCTGTGAGGAAAGGCTGAGAGAGTTGGGCTTGTTCAGCCTGAAGAAGAGAAGACTGAGAGGGGACCTCATCAACAATTACAAATATCTTAAGAGTGGATGTCATGAGGATGGAGCCAGACTCTTTGCAGTGGTGCCTAGCAACAGGACAAGGGGCCATGGGTACAAACTGAAACATAAGAGGTTTCAGCTGAATATGAGGAAGAACTTCTTTACTTTGAGGGTGGCAGAGCACTGGAACAGGCTGCCCAGGGGGGTTGTGGAGTTTCCTTCTCTGGAGATATTCAAAACCCGTGAATACCTAATTTCTGTCCTATGGGATCATATAGAGTATGACTGTGGCCATTCAGTCTCCTTACAGAGATACAGAAATATGTATTAAGTAGAGTGAGGACTGGAACACCAAATTTTTAGCATCAGACTAAATACTCATATTCATCATAATTCTTAATGATCTGATTTGTTATGTCACAAAAAAGTTGTAAACTCTCCTGCCAAAGCTATTCTACAGAGCTCCAACTCAGAATACAGTATAGTCTTTTTTGCCTCAGTATTCACTGGCAACCTTTCTCCTCACCCCTTCCAAGTTGATGGATGGCATGAGGGTGATCAGGAGAGCAAAACCCCTCCTGCTGCAGGAGAAGATCAGGTTCGTGACCACCTGAGGAATCTGAATGTACATAAGTCCATGGGACCTAATGAGATGCACCCCAGAGTCCTGAGGGAATTGTCTCATGTAGTCACCAAGCCACTCTCCATGATATTTGAAAAGTCGTGGCAGTCAGCTGAAGTCCCTGGTGACTGGAAAAAGGGAAACATTGTGCCCATTTTCAAAAAGGAAGACCCTGGGAACTACTGACCTGTCAGCCTCTCCTCTATGCCTGGGAAGATCATGGAACAGATCCTCCTACAAGCTATGCTAAAGCACCTAGAGGCCAGGGAGGTAATTTGAGACAGCCAGCATGGCTTCACCAAGGGCAAGTCCTGCCTGATGAACCTAGTGACTTTCTATGGTGGTGTGACAACAACAGTGGACAAAGGAAAACCAATG
>BOSO01014618.1:0-16496 GCA_018403395.1 Gorsachius goisagi | reverse complement strand
TCCCAACCAGTGTTCTGAGCAGGTCAAAGTCTGCCCTCCTCACAGTTTGGACCTCAGGATCTGGAAGTAAGCTTCTCCTTAGGGAGAAAAATGAAATTAACTTTAGGCTAAACTGTCTGTTTTCAGAATACTTTCAGGATCAGCCACTGTTAGCACTTTCATCACATAACAGATTCCAGCCATTGCTGCAGCATCACAGCTTTCTCCTGATGCTGCCTTGTATGTCTGTCTTGATCCACAAAACTCTGACAAAATACCATGTTTCATAAAATTGATGATTGAAATCCCACGTCAACACATTCGTATTCCTGGAGTTCTGACTAATGTGTGGTAACTATGTAGTGATAACAGACATAACTAGTTATTTTTCAGTTGCACTGGCTTTATTAAGTGTAAATTGTCCTGGAGATGTAGCTGACGCTTAACAAGCCATTTCTAAAGACAAACATGGGAAAGTACTATAGCACTATCCATATTTTATTAAAGTGTTAATCCATGTTAATCCATGCTCTATATTTAATTTATTTTACCTGATAACTCAATGCTTTAATAGCCCATTTAATTTAATTAAGTTGAGATACTGTGCAAGTGAAGTAATTCTAATTCTCAATACAAAAATGTAATTAGGAATCAAAATTAGTATTCTCTTTCATAATTTTCTATGAACATAGGCTATTTGAGAAAATAATCCATGGATACTCTGGGTTCATTGATACTTTAATTCACTGCAACACTTTCCCTTTATCATGTTTCACTTGGAAATTTCCATGGACAAGTATAAGAAGCTGAGGCACCAGAAGACACATTTCTTTATGGTCAAAAAGAGCACTTTGATAACATTCATCCTTGAGCAACTATTAAAACCACTGATACTGTACAAGCAGTTGCACAGGCATACATACAGCTCGGTAACTGCTAGTGGGTAGCACCAGGAATTTTGTGAGTAACTAAAGGCAGAGCTCTCAAGATGAGGGTAAATGTGGATACTATAAAAAATGCAGGGGGGTGTTATTTATTTATATTATATTATATACATCTGCACAGTTAGTTTTACTAATTCTGTGTTGAATTTCACATCCATATACATTTTTCTGAGAGTGTTGACACTTTTTTTAGTTCCTATGCACCACGTAGAACATTAAGATGTAATAACTGGACATATTTAGATACAGAAAAGTACTTGATAGTAGAGTTCAGTAATATATTGCTATTAAAAAAAAAATCTATGAACTATTTCTTCAGTCTTAAAAAAACCCCAAAGTATTTAAATATGTGGTGCTTTCAAGATTTTTTCAGATAAGGTATCTGATTTTGCATTATTCTGAAGTGATCACTGCAGCAAATATTTAGACACTTATTGCCAGACTTGTTAACAGTCTTAAGGTTAAATTATTAGCTGAGGTTAATCAAACTGCTGATTTTAGTCAGTGAAGTGGCTTCTCAACTGGTATATTTTTCTGGAGACATGACTGAGTTTGATTTACTAAGCAAAATAAAAGGATCCATTATGCTCTTCTCCCCATATAATGAGTTTCTGTAAAATAAAGTAGTTATGCTGATTGGTGCTCTTGCTGGAAAATTATTTGTTTCCTGTGGTTTTGCATAGAAGTTCTACTAATGTTCTAAAATGTAATAAAAATCTTTCCTTTGTCCTCTTGTCAAATTTAAAAAAAGAAAAAAAATAACTAATTCATATTCATTAGAAGCACTGATAAAATCAGGTATTTTAGGATTGGAATTTTGCATTTATGCATAAACTGGTGTTCAGTTATTAATATCAGTATTCTTGCTATATCTTTACTTGACTCTCTTAATGTAATTTATTTTCTAAAATTGTCTTACAGTAATCTCAAACCCAGACTGTTTTAAAGGCTTGAAAAGTACCAAAGTAGCTGAAATACATACAACATATAATGGAATCACCACTCAGTTTCATTAGTAGCTGCCATGATATTTTATCTGTCATTCTTTTAGACTGCGAGTTGTACATATCAAGTAGAGTATTTAATCAATGGACACACTGAACTCTATCTTAGTGTTCATAAGCCTTGTGGAAATTGAGGAGTAAAAATATATTCAGTGCTTATAATTGAAAAGAGCAGGTAGGCAAGATAGCAGGTTCCACTCTTTAAAATGGAAGTGCTGGAGAATCAATTTTCTACAGACAATTGTACCTACACTCTGAACTTGTTGCTTTAATTTCACAAATACTGTAAATAACAAAACCAGTTTCTACATCTCCCTGTGGAATGTAAATAGCAACTGTTATTTACACACTTACTGCCTGGAGCTTCAACATGGAGCTACGGAAAGAAAAAAATCTTGCTGAATAATATCCATCCCATGGTGAGAGATCTCCTTTCTAATTTAAGCTTTATGCAAAGACTATTTGTCTCCCACATTCAGAGTGAATAGAAAAATATTACCATTAGAGAAAGGTTGAACCACTTGCTTTGAATACTTTCTGGAATAAGCATTAGACAAAATCTGGAAGTGTAGCTCTGCTTATCAGTGGAAACAACAGCATCTTTGCTGTTTGTTGTACCGCATGCATGTTTGATTCTGGTTGCACAAACCTAAATGACTGATTTCCACCACCACTCACATGCAGGATCCCCCCTCTGATTTTTCTGTAGTGCTCTACTATGAATACTATGCATACAAGCAAAGCTAAGTTTGATTTATTTAACGAACGTTATCCACTAGGATGCTATATTATCTGTCTTGTCCAAGTTTGCACAACTGTACAGGAGCTGGTAGAGGGCTGTAGAAGAAGAGAACCTGCAAGTAGAGAGCCTGGGGGATCTGTGTCCTGAATATTGTTATGCTGCTCTTTTATTGGAGTGGAATAACAAAAAAGGGTTGGATTGAGGAGCACCAGATCAGAATTCTGTTCTGGGACAAGCATTGAATATGACCCTTCTGTTTTTTATGACAAAGGCTTTCCAGTTTGGATTTAACTGAATGAATTCCACCTGTAACATAAAAAAAAACCCCCACCCCAAAACAAAAAGGCCCCCAGCAAAACCAACCAAACGAAAAACAACCCAAATTTTTAAAACCTGTAAACAAACCCCTTTTAGTCTATCCATTAGATTAAGTATGTTATGTAGGCAATGTTCTAAACTTGAAATATTCTATTGTTTATAACTTCTGTTGTTATAAGGCTTTTGAATTGACACATGTATGTGTTTGGTTTTTTTTTTAAAAAAACCCCAAAACCCCAAGTAATTTTTCCAATTAATATTCAAGGATTGTTCGTCAATATGTTGATGATGAATTTATGTGAGTGAACTAATGAATATTCCAATTATGAAGTATTCTATCCTCTACAGCATTTCAACTTGTTTGACTTGTAGATATCAATGTAGTATACTGGGGAACCACTCTTCTGTGACATGTTTTCATAATTAGCTTTTATTGAACCTTTTTGCAAACTTTTCTTCACGTGACTATTTAAATACAGTTACAGAGAGGCAGCCAATAAAACATTCAAACAATAGTGCGTAAATCTCTTGTCAGCCTTCAGTACCATTTTGGAGAATGCAAAATACTTAAACTGGAATGAAGTCAGATATTTATCTAAATCCTCATCGCAATCTAGTAGTAAAGACCTGCTGCACTTTTGGTAGGCATATTCATTATGGTTGATGGACTGTTTCAATTTTGTGTTCTCCTAAGTGCATTGTATGTAATGCTTTAGTAGAGGCTGGATTTTCTTGAGGCTTTCCCTTCTAAATAGGCCTCTCTGCACATACTTCTGTCATGCTCTAAAAACATCTTTTCAATAAATATACCCTTTTTGATGGCTTCAACCTAAAAATTGTACCTGCTGTGAAAGGTGTTTCCTGCTTGTAGTTAAAAAGGGACCTCTCAATTCTGGATGTGACGAGTATAATTGAACCCGATCTGCTGTTTGTATGCTCTTAATTCAGTAGAGGAAAAAATAACTATAGGTAATTGTAGAAAAATACCAGTTACACTATGTCATGGTATAAAATGGATGTTTTGGAAATTAGATGGATTGGAAACAACTTCTGCTGTGTGAGGAGATGAGTGGAAAAGAGATCAACAGTAGCTGGAAAGCCAACCAGCCGAACCTTAGTACAAGGAAATTGTCAAGGGAATGAGTTGGTCTCTGCCACATTCTGAATGAGAGGCACACACTGACTCTAGGAACCAAAAAATGGTGAAAAACAGAACATCTAAACGAGTCTTAGGAAGAACTTAGAAATATGAAGACCATGTTGACTTAAGATATGAACTTTAGGAGCTAGTGGGCTGAGGGAACAACTATTACTTGAAAGTTAGAGTTTGATGTACAGAGTAAGTGGTTTTTTCCATGTTGTCATCTAGTGGTTATTGGAATGGAAAGAGACCAATGTTGTAATCAAGCAACTGAAATAGTAGAGATTTTTCATTTAATTTTGACTTTGACTCCTACAACGATTGGGAGGACTATTTGATTTGATTGCAGTACTAGACTGCATAGTTATTGTGGTGTTAAAGTGAAAAGTAACACTGGGAGGGAATAGGAAGGAAAACTGAAGAAATGGTGAATTTATGCGTTATCATTTGTGAGTTACTTACAGTTATTTAAAAAAATCCCACCAACAAAACAGAGCAGTAGAAAGAGTGAAGGGTTGGAGGAATGTAAATGCAAAGCAAAATAGCAACAACAGATATCTATACAATTATATTGCAGGTGTCAGTAAGAACACTGGTTAGATAAAAGATCTTTCTCAGTTTTGTTGTGCTAAACATGAAATACATTTTTTCATTGCTGATACTGTGTGTTCATCAATTCTACATTCCATCTGCAGTGTACTTCCTCTAAAAAGGAGCTCATTTACTGCTTGTGTGTTTACTTTTATCTCTGTTTGGTGGTAAGTGGAAATCAAAGCTTTGACATGTTCCATATATAACACTGAATAGAAGGCTTCAAAATGCAAATCCAATCATATCACACTAAAAAAAAATCATCCACAAAAAAACCCTAAAGAAATTGAAGGATGTTTGAGAGGATGAGGTGAATGGAACTGGTGAAAGCTTGTCAAAATATGAAAGAAAGTACATTCTGGGCACTTGAACTATAAAAACAAAAACCAGGAGGTAGATGCAAACGTTTTTTCTAAACACCGATGGCGTTATGTGCACTGGTCTCCCTTGGTATGGAAAGTAACTAACTTCTGGTCACAGTGGAAGAGGTGCAGAGGGAGCCTTACCTCCCTATAGTAGATCTAGACAAGTAGCAATTTGCCCATCCCTTAATTTTTTTGCAGCTTTGTAAAACTTCATTTTCATTTTGATGTGAAGCCTTTTGAATGTATTGCATGTAAGACACCTTAGATTGCGTTTTGGTCCATATCTTGGTGACGGTTGACACGCATCCAAGACTGAGAAGAAAAAAAAAAATTGCTTCCTATTTTATTGAGGTTAAGGACTGTGACTCAGTCTTCCATATGCTGTGAAAGTTTTGTAATAATAGGCAATCTTTGCTGAATGTCTCCTCATGGCTTTGTGGAATTTGGTCACTGTAGAAGAGCAAAGACCAGTGTGCTCCATACTACTTCAATGTTAACAAGGGATGGAGGTGATGTGGGATAATTTAGGCACAAATATGATTATTCTATGATTGCCACAGTCTAGAACAAATGGCTGGAAAGGGATATGAGTTCAAGCAGAAGTCTACTATGAGAAGAAGCACCCTTCTCTAGTAGGATGTTCACTGGACACAGTGCATTTTCCTGGAAAAGCTTTAGAGTGATGAATTGCTATTCTCTAAGATTTTTTTTCTACAAGTGTGTTAACAAACTTATGACAGAGAATGTGACACTCATGTCCATGATGGTTTCTAAGTCTACTGGAGGACTGGCATAATGAACCAGTCTAAGACATTATCTTTCCTCATCCCTGATCGTTATTTTTTTACTTTATTTAACATCTGTTATTGGAGGGTCCAAAGATATATGAATAGAGTATAAAGAACAGCTAATTAATACTTAAGCAAAGGCATATTCAAAAAGGGGTAAAATCTGTCAAATAATCAAACTACTGAAAGATATAGGCCTATTAAGATCCCAAATAATTGCACACATGAAATTTTCTGCATTCTGAGTGAAGCTGATACTAATATTCTTTTCCAGTTGTGGGTTTCAGAAAATTTAACATATTTTTAACATTACAGAAAGAATTACTTTAGATGAAGCAATCAAGGTGACTCAGCCGGCATGTTCAACAAAATGTTTTGTTTGTCAAAGTTTCATCTGAGCATTGTGATCACATATGTTAATAATTGTAAGCCTGGTTTCCTCTTGAGTGCAAAAGGTGGTATGAAAAGTTTTGTTTAAAATGGAATAAATCTATTTTCTGTCATGATTTGGCCACCATGTATCACTCCAAAAAATAATTGCTTTTTGTATCAATTATTTTGTAAGTTCTGTATAATTTTACAAAATCATACATTATTTAAAAAACACTATTTCTGTGGTTTCTGAACTTACTGTGATCTTGTCCAAAAACATCTGGAAAATTACATAGTAGCTGGAGGTCACTGTGCTGGATTACTACCTTCATATTACCCTGCCTGTATGAGCATAGGAAGCTCTTGAGAACACTTTTCACATACTGCAAGCCACTATGTACTGAAGCACATGTAGGTACATGGTGTGAGTGTGTGGAAAATAATGTTAACTGAAAACTCTTATGCAATTACCATTTCACAAGCTTTTTGTCAAAGCATAAATTTTAGTTTAATGGATTTTCTTTTGGAGATGAGTGTTCTCCTGACAGTTCTTGTTTAATACCTTTATTGCCACATTGATGAAGTACTTAGAAGCAAAAATCAGTTTCTGGAAATCAAAACCTTTTGTTGTATGACCAACTGGGAGATGCTGAAATTGTCAAATTGTTGGTAAATGTATATGAAAGCCTGTTGACTTTTAAGTAAAATAACAACAGGATCTCTTTGCCAGTAAAAAAACCTCAAACCCTACTCTACATCTATGTAGCATGGTATGACAAAAAGTATGCCAAATGGGTCACACTTGGAAGACCAAGTTCTCACTGCCACTTCAGTCACCAAGTAACATTTCTGTCCAACTACATGTAGCAGCTGTAACTGCCTTGTGGATCAAGTTGACTGATAGTCTTGAAATTAACTTTTGCTTTTGATAGCAGAAGGGAGAAATCTGTTCACTTGTATGTTTGGCCAACATTTGGTAAATGTGGCCTATGAAAGTAATGGTGGAAATATCACTGCTGTTGCCATGTCCCTTTACTTTGCAATGAATCTGAGCTTGAACATATTGACTGCCTGCAATATCTGCAATTATCCATGGGCTGTGCCTGTCATCTGGGGTATGTGTGAGACTGTCCCTAATAGTGCCTCTCATTCCCCTGCTGAGGCAGCTGTGCTAGGACTCTGGTTACATCCATTTCTAGTGCTGAGAGGATGAGGGCTGACTTAGGTAAGTGCACAAGAAAATTGCTTGCTGATGGTAAGGGACCAAATTCTGCTTCTGTTGAAGCTGGGTAGATTTTTGCACATGTTCCTGTTGTGTCCTGGTCTAGAAGCAGTTACAACAATGTTCCTCTTTCTGTGACCTTGTTTTTAACAATCCAGAGAGATTGGTATAGTTTGTACTTCAGGAACTCAGTACCTAAGAACATTCCTAATGTAAGTCAAAGCACACCATGACTGAGTTATTTGATACTGTTTGGCCACTGTGATGGTGCAACATTAAATTGTTTAATTAGAATGTCAAGGTTCATGAGGGGCAATTATTTCTTGTCTTCATGTCTCTAGCCTGTAAATTCCCAAAAGATTTAATAATATTGAAGATAAATAAGACCAAGAACAAGATACCGCAGTGTACAAACCTGATTAGAAAATGATGCTGCTCAGTATAAAACAGCTTTTCTTCCACTAAGTTCAATATCTTCTCATCAGTGTTTAAATAGTTGCTAATTGAGATAAGTATGGAAGAAATATGCTTAGATTCTGCAAAGATTTAAGCAACTGGTGGGACTCCTGAAATGTTTTGGGGTTTTTTCATGAAGTAGGATATTTTCACCTGAAGTCAGAAGATGAGCAAACTACTCAATTTTACTCATAATTCTACACTGAATCTCTACATGACCTTTGAACTGATCACTCAGAGCATTATTTGTCCTAGCTTATAAAACAAAATAGATGAAAATGTTTTAGTAACACTCTTCAGCTTGTTTCCATACGTATGAGACAGTGGTTTGGCAGCTCAGAATGTGACTTTAGAGTGTTTCTGCATATTAAGGCAAGCTTCCATTAAATGCTGGTGCTGTAGGAAACTTAAATGAGCCAATAGCTTTTGCCCCACCATGCCCAGAAAGCTACAGATATTTTTCTGCCTAGCAAATAGAACTGCAAGCATACCTTAGTACTCATTTTGTGAGGTTTTGTTGGCTCAGTAGCATATTCTGTTTGAGTATTTCCATATCACTTGAAGTCTTATTCCTGTGCTGCTGGGGAACATGTCATACAAGACAACCTAAACTGGGAGAAGCTGCCATGTAAACACCCAGTGCCACAGATGACTGAATTCATAGCTGCATGTAGCTTTTCCAAAACAGAGCTCTATAACCCAAGTTATTCAGAGGCAGATGTTGCTGGGCAGATACAAATAGAAATGAGTACTGGAAGTGGCTGTGAATCAGCATGTTGCTCTTAACAGCTACTCAAATTTATTATTTGAATAGTTCTAATGTAGGTACAGCGTCATCCAGAAATTTTGCAGGTGGAGATCCTTGGATCTGAATCAGCATACCTAACCAAAATAATTTTAATCTGGACTGTTGCTTAGCTGATCTTGCTTACTTTTGGGGTGGTTTTTTTTACTACTTTGACAGAATGTATAGAATATACTTCTCTCAGAAAGCCTTGGTGCCTTCTAAAATTATCAGATGGTGAGTGTAATTATGTTAGCATATTTATAGGAACAAAAGAAAAGCCATTCTGATAGTATGAAGGCTAACAACAAACCACTTGAATTATTAGTGGAACTTGCTGTAAGGGAAGCAACATATAAGTGTAATTGAATCCTTTAGTGTGAGCATAGACACTATCTTTATAGTAAAGTAGCATACAGAACATCATATTTCTGTGTCAGCTTCCGGAAAATAAATGATAAATCATCTGCTTCAGATTCATAGTTTCTTAGCTAGAATAGTATATTTTCACGCATGAGGTGCACTTAATACTGACCAGCACCTTAGAAGACGAGAACTCTGACCCACCAGTGTGTTTCACTGTTCTTGTCTGATCTAGTTACGGATTTACACATCAGCCATGTTAGCCAAATACTCACTGGTCTTTCTCTTAAGGCCAAAAGTATGTGCACTCTGTTACTGTTATCAGTGTTCTGTTGTGGGTAACAAAGTAAACCTGAACATCAAAAAGACTTCTCTTTGTGCCCCACCACCTCCCCACCCCAATAACACAAGGAAGCTAACAGCAGTGTGCTCCTATTGTCTATGTTATAGGAGTGGCTGTGGTGAAATCTTAAGAGTATGCACGGCTTCTGAGCACCACTGAGGTGCGGTCAGGGTAAACTGAGCTAGCGGTATTGACAGAGCTGCAAAGGAAAGCAGGGTGCAATAACATATCTGGTGCTGTGAAAGCCCTTAAGATTTCTTTTCAAGCATTGACGCAGGACACATGATGTGTAGACTGGAAAAATTAAAAGGACTCCTGGCTGTATTTGTACTCATCTCATTTGAGTAGATTCCTTCTTATTTAATTATGAGAGGAGGCAATCTTAGTTTGAATGCTTTTGGAAGAGTTTTCTAGCATGGGTGATATCAAGGGCTGTGGTAGAAAAGAACTACACTAAAAGCTTAACTTACTTGTTAAAGGCTAAATCACAGTAGTAATTTGAAAGTTCATGGTTCCTTAATATTTGTACCTGAAGTACTGTGTATAAATAGGCAATATAGGTATGGGAAACAGGAAAAGGGGGGGATTTCTCAACCACTAAAGGGGAAGCATTATTTCTCAAGGCAGAATGTGCACAGGAGTTCTGTTAAGAAAATAAATTCTGTAATAAAAAGAATTTGTTAAATAGCATATAAGAAAACTATTTTAAAAAAATGCTTAAATGTTTATGTGCTAATCAGTGCATTTAATAATGTAATACATAAAACTATAATGTATCTCTCGCAGAAGATACTGCAGTGTCCAGACATGAGGAGTGTCATTATATTAAGAAGATTCAGACAAGATCAGAACATTTCGCAGCCTGGTAACAAACTCAGTACTTTACTATATGATTTGTTGAGTTTATAGGGACCCGTATTTGAACTGGGGCTCAACTTTTAATAAAATAAGGCACTCAAATGGTTATGTGTCTGATACAGAATCACCTTTTGTAATCAGTGTGGAAATACGCAAACATTTTCAACAATTGCTTGTGCTAAAAACTGCATCGTATTTCTCCCTTTTTGGGGCCAGACTTGAAGAATTGGACATCCTGTAACATGTCTTTTTTTGAGAAAGACTAATTTTTGAAACTCAGTCAGGGCAGTTCTCTAGTGTATCTCTCTGTCCTAGGCTTGGAGACAAGTTCTGTCTCGAACAATCAGCGCAGGGTGAAAGACAGTACCTGGGATCAGTTGAATATCCTTAATGATTGTTTAAACCTGCTTGCCTGGAGAGAGGAAAGATCTGGTGAACTCTCTAAGAAACTTGTGAGTGTTAGCTTGGAGCAAGTTTAGAGATTGATTTAATCAATGTATGTAGCTGCTGATTCCTTTGGCGTTGAGGAGTCCTTCATCACTGCAGTAGGCAATGAACAGGATTTGCTATCACTGCTGGCTAATCCTGGGGGGCAGGGGGAAATGGGCTGTAAATAGAGGACTTTCCTTCAACACCTCTGAGGCCAGAATGACAAGGAGCCCTACTAATAGCTTTAACTTAACTTCTACTTGATCTAAGTATATGCTTATCTCCTGGGCCTTTAACGGCTACTTAATAGCTATTTGCCAGAGCCTTTGAATAGTGTTCGCTTTTTTCACTTTCTTCATACTATACTATACCACTGATTTGTAATCTCCTAAAACGACAGTTTCACAACCCAAGAAATGTGTTAATTTGCTAAATAAACTAAGGAGTAGTCAAATATTTGTATTTGAAAAACAGTCAGAGTCTATAGAAGAAAACTTTTCAGAAGCCTTAAAACTTCCTTACAGTTCCTACATAGTGGGGTTCTTCGAACTTCCAAACCTGTAACTTTTTATCTTTGTAACAAATAAAAATTAAAAACGTTTGCATTTGGCAACAAATAAAATAAAAACAAATCAAGTTAGTGACATGGGCTCTGCAACTGCCAGGCTATGTTGCCTTACTGCTACAACTGTTAATTAACTGGTTGGTTATATTTCCTTGAAGGAATATGGGGCAATTAGTTGCTACCTTGCTATGAGCTCCTTTTATTCCTGCCTGAAACCATTATACAATGCAGTGTTGTGACAGAAGAAAACTTCAAACTCCTGCTAATGGAAGGGAGCAAGGGAGAACTGCATTTTAAAGTGTTTTATAGCTGTGAAAGGACAGCCTGCATCTGGGGTGAGAGGGAGGAGGAGCAATGGGTGTGTGCAGAGTCCTTCTGGCATGAGTCAGAGTGCCCTCACAGGCATGCAATTGTGAACTTCACAAGTTTCTGCATATCTATACTTTGAAAAGTGATATCTTGCACTACTTCTTCCCCCAGCTTTATATGCCAAGCATGATGTCATATGGTATGGAATATCCCTTTAATTAGCTATCCCAGCTGTGTCCCCTCCCAGCTTCTTGTGCCCCTCAGCCCACTCACTGGTGTGGTGGTGTGAGAAGCAGAAAAGGCCTTGATTCTGTAAGCACTGCTCAGAATAACAAAAACATCTGTTATCAACACTGTTTTCACCACAAATCTGAAACATGGCCCCATACTTGCTACTATAACTATAATTAATTCTATCCCAGCCAAGACCAGCATAGTTGTTGATCCAGAAGGGGGTGGAAAAAAAAAAAAAAGTCACAAGAAACTACAAGTCTTGGAGTTGTCCTCAGTTTAAATGTGTAGATAGTGCCTCTAGTATTTTAATTGTTACAGGTTTTCATAATTATGCTATTTCTTCTAGAAGAAAATGTTTGTGTCACTGTATTTGAGTTTCTATAGTCTTTATTTCTAGTGCAGACAAGATTAAATTATTTATCACAGGGGAACACTGGCAATTTTTTATTTTTCTTATCAAACCCTTCTCACACAGCATGTACACTTTTTTTTTATGACATTTGTTTCTGTAAGTATTCTTGATGTATTTATTTGGCAGCATGACTTTTCTTGAGAAAGTCACTAACAGTTGGGACAAATCAGTCCCCTGCCAATTCTAGGTTGCAGCTCTGAGTCGTTTGCAATTAAGATCTGTGCTTTAGATCACACAGTTCTTTTAGCTGGGATAACCCCGGAGTAGCTAATTTCTCTAGGCATGCCTCACAGCTGCTGCATCCTCCATTTATCCCTCAATGCTGTAGGAACGGGGAGAGGAAATCCATTTGGTATGATCCTTTCCTTCTGTTCATGGTTTTCAAGCAGCAAAAGGAGAGGAAGATGAGATAATGATGCAAAGTGTATTATTCATCACATTACTCGATTTCTTTTCTGTTCCCTGTGAAGTGTACTGTACACCCTAGAACTCATTGAATTCCTATATGAAAACAAGTACCATATATTTTATGTAAAAGGATTTCTGTCTCAAAGCTTTAACTTTCACACTCTGGACAAAGTTGATGTATCGGAGGCGTCTGATGCCATTTTAGATCCCTGCAATGTGTGAAAAATCCTCATGGAATTGCAGATATGGCATATCAGATACCTATGCCTTTCTGATGTGGGAGGTGGGCACCCAGCGATATTTAAAATGTCAGATACCTGCTTTCCACCATCTAGGGTATTGGAGCCAGGGGTACTCAAGCCCTCTCAAGGAAGATGAGGTTTAGTGCCTTCCCTCCCCATAGGAGCGTGCGCTGTGCCTCCCTGCTCATGACTGAAAGTGTTACTGTCCATCCCCTCTGCGTTTTCTTGTCATTTATGAGGAGCTAGAGTATGTTGGGACTGAAAAAAATTAGTATGCACGTTCTTTAACTCAAGTATCTCTCTAAGTTCAGTCCATATGTGAAAATTAATTAACCACCATTGGCGACACTGGCCACTTTTAGTATCCCATAATAATTTATGGAATCCCTACTGTATCAAAGACTGCGAAAAAGGAAAGTAAAATTGCCTATCAAACTATGCAGAGTATAAAAATGATGCCTGCATATACTGAGAAAAGGAAAAGATGTTTCTAAGGAAGCTGCTGTTCTAAGCAGAAAAAAAGGACACACACAAATTGTTAATCCATCTTGCAGCTTGGCAGATTTACAAGACGTTTTCCTTTTCAACAGAAAATATAGCAATAAAGCAGTAAGTTTTAAATTATTCAAAATCAAGTACCAAACTGGACATTAATCTCTTAAACGTAGAAGTTTTAAATACATTTTCCATTCTAAGGAGCCATGATACATTTTTAAACCTAGTAAAAATGTATTTCTGTCAAAATATGGAATGATTTTGACAGAATTTGAAGAAACAATATGTAAATTTTTTCATATAAAGTTTGTGCAGACCCTTTACCAACTAGATAGATTCTTATAAGAAGATGGATGCTTAAAGTTTAAGATTATTGCAATCTTCCTTTCCTAACAGGAATTATATGAAATGGCATTCATGTATTTTACCTGAAATTACTTGAAGATCAAAGAAATATGTAAAAGATTTTCCCATTAAGGACAAGCAACTCATTAAAGAGCTATAAGTACATCTGGAGTGGAATATAGTAATGGAGTATAGTATCATCTTGTGAGAAGACTAATAAATACTTCTCAAGGCCATTCTACAGAACAGTCTTTTTTCTTGACAGTTATCGTCTTAATACAGGCTTCTAGACCAGAAGTTTTCTAGATATAGAATAAGAGTGTTGACCTGATTTTTCTAAGGTTTTGAGGCTCCTCACATGGGGGTCTGACAGTAAATATATTTGGGAAAGTTGGTGCAGACTAAAATAACTTCCAAATATATATCTTGCTCTGCAACTTGCTACTGCTAGCAACAGCAGCGGTGCTTCAGTGGATAAGAGGAGATAACTAGTTGCTCAGGAAGTTTTTTCTTACCAAAATTTAGAATCTCTATTTTTTTTATGCGAAAGATGTTTGGGTTTTTTTTTAATAAAATTCGTAGAAACTCCATCACTCTAAATCATAAACGTAGACCAAAGTATTCCCAGAAAATCTTAGAGCCCTAAACCCCTACCTTTGCTTGAGTCTGCAAGACATATTTAAAGTCTGAAGTCCAGGAACGCTTTGCAGGTCCTAACGTGCACTGGGGGTATGTCAGCAGCATGCAAACTCTTACTGTGGTTTTAGGGTATGTTTAAGCTGCCCTAGCAAGCTCTGATTGGTGTGTTTCAGTGCTGGGGAGAGCAGAAACCTGGCAAACAGAATAACACACATCCCACACCACATCTCCACTATTGACTCAGATTCAGGTTGTTTGTGGGGGTTTTTTTGGTGGTGGTTTTTTTTTTTGTTTGTGGTTTGGCTGGTGGTTTTGTTTTGGTGGTTTTTGTTTGTTTGTTTGTTTTTTCCAGAGCCACTAGCAAACCAGCCAGTACTGTGGCACAGGTTAATCTATTGCAGGTGCGGGACTTTCTGTCTTTGAACTTGATGAAGTTCTCATTGACCCTCTGTTCTCATTCTCTGCCTGGCTGCACTGTCCCTTGATCACGTCAGTTGTGCAATTAATAAGTTAGATAAGGCAAATAGAGGGAGGAGGTATTACTGACAGCCCTGATGTTTCCCACTCTCTGCTAATAGTAGGAATAAAAGTAATGAAAGCTGACAGAACTTAAACCCTGTCTCTGTACCCTGGCAGAAACTTTTCATTTATTTGTTCTTTTCTGTTCCTTAAAATATACCCTATTTTCCAAGCTCCTTTCTCTTGTCCCTCCAATGAACAATACTATTCTCCTTGTGTTGACTGCTAATCTCCACCACAAAGCACCCTGAATCTCTTCTGAGTCGGAGAGGATGACTGGTAGGTATGCAACTCATTTGAGAATGTCAGCGTGGCTTCATTTCAGAGATAAATAGCTGTATTTGGAAAACCAAGCCGGTCTAGACCTCAGATTTTTCAATAATGAGTGATATTTGATGGAAACTAATCTAATTCAGATTCTGACAAAAAAAATTAAAATTCCTGATCTTGCACACCAGCTTTAATATCTGGTCTCAGTTTAAGACTATGTAATGACGCCTGATTTCTTTTAAGATTTGTATTATCTTTCATACTAATATGTTTCTGTTGGTCAATACTTTTTTCCTCTTAACTGCCATTACACAACCTATTTTCTCTTTGACACCATTCAGTATCTTGTGTGTTATATTGCTGAATGAACTTCTCTCCTTTGTCCTGGTTTAGGGTTCTAAGATTTTATTCTGCTCCATTTCTCAGAGAACTGTGTATTTTGGTAGTAAAGGAAGTAACTCGGATAATGCATGCCACAGGAGTCATAAATTCAGATTCTCAGCAAACTTCTTAGCTTCGATCTCCGTCACATCAATGTTCTTTATGTTCCCAGCCTGAGAATTTTCCTTAATGAAAACCAGTGTGTTTATTTCTCTGGTTGAAAACACAATCAAAAGAGGCTGTGATCACTATACACCTTATATTTAGGTTGATTTCATATTCAGTAAAAAACACTGAATTTCTGCCATCAGCCAGTATCTCCACCTTTACGATGTGAAGCATCATTTCAGCCCATAACTGTGCAAGTGGAATTCATCAACCATTATTTTTCTGCTAAAGATCAAAAAAAATGTCTGAAGTTGCTATTTGCTTTCCACCTTTGTCATAATCTTTGGGTGATGCCCTACCGCTTCAGTTTATTGTCCTGTGTTACTTCCAAAGGTCTTTTCTTGTTTCTGGTAATAATGCAGTTGGTTTTATTCCTCCTATACACTTAAACATTTCTTCTCCTTGTGTTCCTTCTATGTAAGATGATGCAAACATTCAATATTTTTTCAAATTGCTATACAAATCTAATAGCTGTCAGACAGAGGTGTTTGCTTCTTTATGAGTGTGTGTTATTTTACATCTTGTCTCTTTTCTGTAACAATCTCAAATTGTTTCACCTTTAGTAATATCAGAAAACTGTTTTCTTTTGGAATGTGATCTCATGTTAGTGACTGTTAGTTGCTTGCTAGTTGAAGGTAAAATGTAAACTCTTGGTTTGACCTAGTATGGAGTTGTGGTGGTTTGACCCTGGCTGGACACCAGGGGCCCACCAAAGCCGCTCTATCACTCCCCTCTAACCAGACAGAGGAGAGAAAAGTAAATCAAAAGGCTTGTGGGTTGAGATAAGGACAGGGAGAGACCATTTTATCA